>JBBPSV010000234.1:0-24943 GCA_038093795.1 Retiboletus fuscus
ACCGACACGGACCGGACTAAGACAACGTGGACCGGATTGACTCGGACGGACTCGGATTGACTCGGACAGACTCGGATAGTTGTCGGATATGATCCTATACGAGAACAGAGATCCCCAGATCTCTACACCGCGGGAACGCGAAGCCACCGAAGCCTTCCTAGAAGAGAACCTCCGGTCCGGTGCTATCCGCCCCTCGAACTCTCCCCAAGCGTCCCCGTTCTTCTTCGTCCAGAAGAAAGAACTCGACGCCAACGGCAACCCCAAGCTCCGACCTTGCATGGATTATCGGAAGCTCAATGACCAGACCATCTGGGACGCGTACCCCCTACCCCGGATCGATGACCTCATCAATAAGGTGCAAGACGCTAAGGTCTTCACCAAATTCGACGTCCGATGGGGTTATAACAACGTCTGAATCAAAGAAGGACATCAATGGAAAGGCGCCTTCCTTACTCACAAGGGCCTCTTCGAACCCATGGTCATGTTCTTTGGCATGACTAATTCCCCAGCCACATTCCAGCGTTTCATGAACGATTCGTTCAGGGACATGATCGCTGAAGGATGGCTCGTCATCTATATGGACGACCTCCTCATTTTCTCCCCAGACGAGCAGCTCCACATGGAACGTACTAAGCGAGTTCTTCAACGGATGGAAGAACTCGACCTCCACCTTTGCCTATCCAAGTGTTCCTTCGCCACGGAACAAGTGGACTACCTCGGCATGGTTCTCTCTCCCGGGAAGCTCACTATGGACCCCGTCAAACTCGATGGAATCACCTCCTGGCCCGCCCCAACCTCCGTCAAAGAAGTCCGGTCCTTCCTCGGGTTCGCCAACTACTATCGGCAATTCATACCGGACTATTCCACCATTGCTCGCCCCCTCATCAATCTTACCAAGAAGACCCAGCCCTGGCACTGGAACGAAGCACAAGATGCCACATTTCACTGCCTCAAGGAACTTTTCCTCTCAAAGCCTGTGCTTCGTCTCCCCGATCCCAGTGCACCGTTTGCCATCGCGACCGATGCCTCCGGCGTGGCCACAGGTGGTATTTTACTCCAGACCGACGAAAATGGTGCTTGGCACCCCTGCTCCTATCTCTCCCAGTCGTTCTCCCCCGCAGAGCAGAACTACGACATCCACGACCGCAAACTTCTCGCCATCATCCATGCTTTGAAGTCCTGGCGTCACCTCCTCCATGGCTCTTCTTCGCCGGTCCAGGTCTTCACTGACCACAAGAACCTTACTTATTTCCGCACCCCCCAGAACCTTAACCGTCGACAAGCCCGCTGGTTGCTCGATCTAGCAGACTTCAACTACAAGATGATTCATGTTCCCAGTTCTCTCCTCACCGGACCAGACGCTCTCTCACGACATCCGGACTTCCTTGCCCATGCGCCGGACAACACCCAGACGGTCCTCCTCCCGGACTCCATCTTTGTCTGGCTCATTGATTCCGCACTCCGGAATCACATCTAGTCTACATTGCGAGACGACCCCTTGTATCTGCAGACCCTCCAAGCCTTCGACGGCTCCATCCCTCCCACCTGTCGCTCGCGCCTCAGCGACTGGCAGCTTCACGATGGCATCCTGACCTATCAAGGACACGTCTACATTCCCCCTGTCGCCGGATTGCGTCAGTCCATCCTCCAACGCTGCCACGACCACGAGTCTGCTGGCCACCTAGGGTTTCTCAAGACTCGGCAACTCGTTGCGAGCGAGTTCTGGTGGCCTGGTCTGGCCCAGTACGTTCGCAAGTATGTCGAGGGCTGTGCCCTTTGCCAGCAGCACAAGGTCAACACGCACCCCACGACCCCCCCGCTCACTCCTAACCGGTCCACCGCCACCTGCCCTTTCCAACAAATCTCCTGTGACATGATCACGGACCTCCCCGAATCCAACAGTTTCATGGCTGTTATAGTCTGGGCCGACTACGCGTCTTCGAAGGGGGCTATTTTCTGCCCCACCACTAAAACTGCTACTGCGGAAGATGTCGCCACGCTCTACTTTAAGAAGGTCTACCCCAGATTCAGCCTCTATGAGAAGATCATCTCAGATCGAGGCCCCCAATTTGTGTCTCGCTTCGCAAAAGAACTCGGTAGGCTTCTCGGATGTTCCCTTGCGTTATCCACCGCGTATCACCCCCAGACTGATGGGGAAACGGAACGGATCAACCAGGAACTCGAAACCTACCTGTGGATCTTTGCGGGGAACAACCCCACCACATGGGCCGATCGGCTGATCCACGCCGAATTCGCCCACAATCACCGCCCTCATTCTGTCACCGGCAAATCCCCATTTTACCTAATGATGGGATATGAGCCCACTCCGGTCCCCACCGTCCTCCCACTCTCGGATCTCCCTGCTGTGGAAGATCGTATCAAGGAACTTACCGCTGCCTGCCAAGAAGCCCTTGCTGCGCATGAACTAGCTAGGCAAGTCATGGCTTCCCACAACAAGAAGAATTTCACTCCATTCGAAAAAGGTGATCAGGTCTGGCTCGAAGCCAGAAATTTGAAACGCAACCTGACTCACCCGAAATTTGCCCCGAAACGTGAAGGACCTTTTACCATCATCAAGGTATTGTCCCCGATCATGTATCAACTCCGCCTCCCCAAGACGTGGAAAATACATCCGGTCTTCCATGCCTCACTCCTCACCCCATACAAGGAAAACTCCATGCATGGCCCTAACTTCCCATCACCCCCACCTGACCTTATCGATGGAGAAGAGCAGTACGAAATTGAAAAGATCGTACAACACTGGGGTTCCGCTGCCCACCGACAGTTCCTTGTCCACTGGCACGGCTTCACTGCCCCAGATGACACTTGGCTCCCGGAACGGGAGTTCAAACATGCACAAGCCATCCTCTGAAGCTATAAGAAGCTTCACCCCAAGGTCTTCTCTCCTTAGAACTCTACGCGCTGGTCTCTACGTGAGAATCACCAACTGAGCTCTAAATGACCTTCGTACTTTCATAACATGTCTTACTTCCCGTCCACCGAGTCTTCCCTCACCGAATCCTCTATTACCTTCACCGACTCCGCTCTTACCCCTCTCGAGGGAGTCGACGACTCCTCGCCCTTAGCCCAGGAACTCTCCATTCCCACCGTACACCCCCCTATGGTCCTCGCAGATGACTCTATCAGTAACTCCACCACACCTGGGTGGAACACCACACCTCTCCCTTGGCCCTCTGTCCTCGACGAGGAAGAGAAACCCAAGACGATACTTTCTGTCAATGTCCCTCGCTTCGCATTCACCCTTAGGTCCGACCCGCTGTCATGCGAGTCCGGATGACTCCTCCAGACCCGACTCCGAGATTCTCGTTTGGCCGCCACTATGCAGGCCCACTTAGACACAGACTCTCCCTTAGAATCCTTGTACTTAGCCTTCTTACAGGTCTCTCGTCTCGACCCCATCGCCTCGTTTACCTCTGCTAACGCCCAGTCCGAGTTTTTCTCGACCCAACTTTGCCTTGTAGCCCACCGCATCTGCTCGTATCTCCTATCGGCCATGCACCAGCTCGACATGCTGGACTTCGTTGCTGACATAGAACGCTATTCGCAGGACCTCGCCAAAGCTGGTCTCCCTCTCCCTCCCGTTCGACCCACACTCCCTGTTGAAACCATCCTAGTCCCCTCGCCAGCCGAGCCCATCGCTCCGACGCCGTCTGCGTCGTCTTCTCCGCTGTCGCCTAGCAAGATTAACCTCATCGACCGGCTCGAACGAGTTCATCTCATGAACGAAGGTGAGATCAGCCTTAGCCCTGATCACCCCCTTTACAACGCGTCCTGCTTTCATTGTCACCGCCTTGGACACTGGCGCATCAATTGCCCAGAGTACAAGTGCCCATTTTGTCTTCGCATGTGCCCCGGGCACATTCAAAACCAGTGCCCTCTCCATCGTCGTCCCTGCCCCGCCACCCCATCCTCATCCTCTCAATCTTCTAGTTCATCTCGCTCGTCGCGAAGGTCGCACCGTCCACGACCTCGCCCGCTCGCGTCCCGCATCCAGGATGAACCGGAACTCGATTTTACAGACGATGTATGGGACGACATGGCCTATGCCAACGTCACCGGATCCCCCAACGGGGGCTACATAGACTTATGAAGTTCCTCAAGTGGAATTGCGGAGCGTAAGAGGGGGGTAATGTTACGAGTTGACCTGGCCCCATTTCTTTCTTTCTTTTCTTTTACTTAGCTTAGTCTCGATGGATCGCTATCCATCTCATCTGGCGCTACCCAGACTACTCTCGCACGGCACGTAGGTCAATATTCCCATGGACCACATCTTTTCTTCATTTCCAACTAATGACCCCGCTGTCATTGTCGCTTCGGGCCGTTCTGGCCACTTCTTTGTTTCACAATAATCTTTGATAGACAGCTGCTTCTGATCAACACTGATCGACAGATCCGCAGCGGATATGACTCATTTCGACTCGTCCCGAGTCCCTACGATTCCTCAAGTCATATCTCTCTTAGTTCCTCATTTTTCCGCTTGTTCCATGGCATTCTACGACGTTCCATGGCCCACATATATAAACCTTAGTCTCTACGCTTGTATTCTCTAAGCTAGAGCTACTCAAACATACCTTTGAAATAACTCCTACGCTCGATCTCCCAAGACAGGGATAAGACTCGTCCTCCTCGGACTCATCGTATCCTTCGACGCTGAGCGTGCTCTTCGTGAGCAGATACCTTGCCCGAAGGCTCTTAGTCGTACCGTAGCGTCAAGAACGCTGGTAATCCCCTAGTCCCAGAACTCCCCTTGAGTCTACGCTCGACCCTACCCAGGCCAAGCGTAACACCATCACTCAAACCACCTCCATCCCCTTCTCATCTGGTACCTTCACCGACCAAGAAAACCTTATGGTAACCAAATTGGGTCGCCCACAGATCATCCTCGGAATGCCCTGGCTTCAAAAACTTAACCCAACCATCGATTGGAGAAGATTCTCTATATCTCTTCCCCTAACCTCCCCCTATGAGATAGACTATCTTTCTCTCTGGTTGGGGAAAGATGTCGATCAAGAAATCACGGAACTGGTGACACTTAGGTATTCTTCTGAAGAAGACTGGTCTCTCCATGAGTATCGCCTTCAGAAGGACACTGAAATCAACAAAACCACCATGATACCCTCCCCGTCTCTCATTAAACTCCTGCCGGACTTCTGCAAGGACTTCATCAATGTCTTCTCTGAGCAAACTTACAATGAACTCCCTCCCCATCGAACCTTTGACCATACCATAGAACTCAAGGACACCTTTACCCTGAAAATTGCCAAAGTCTACCCACTCAACCCCCTAGAAAAGGAGGTCTGTAAGGACTTCATTGATGAACACCTTAGAACTGGTCACATCATCCCTTCCAAATCCCCTCAAGCCTCCCCCCTTTTCTTTGTCCCAAAGAAATCTGATGGGAAGTCCGACCCGAGGAAAGATCTCCATCCTTGTCAAGACTACCAATGGCTCAACAGTCATACCATCCACAATGCCTACCCACTCCCCTTAATCCCAGAACTTATCGACAACATGAAAGATGCCAACCTCTTCACCAAGTTTGACGTTCGCTGGGGATATAACAACATCCATATTAAGGAAGACAACCAATGGAAGGCCACTTTCATCACCCCCTTTGGCCTCTTCAAATCCACCATTATGTTCTTTGGATTTTGTAACGCTCCAGCCACTTTCCAAGCATTCATGAACCACATTTTCACCGACATGATAGTGGAAGGATGGCTCAAATTTTATATGGACGACATGGGGATCCACACCAAGGGATCTCTCACTCTCCATCACGAACGCACCAGAAGAGTCCTCTTACGCTTAAGGGAATATCACCTATCCCTAAAGATAACCAAATGCTCCTTCGACCTTCCCACTATCGAATACCTAGGGCTTATCATCAGACAGGGTCAAGTGAGAATGGACCCTTCTAAACTGTCCACTTTAACCGAATGGAAACCTCCTTCATCGGTCAAAGGAGTCTGCTCCTTCCTCAGATTCACTAACTTCTATCAAAAATTCATTCCTAACTATTCCAACATCATCGCTCCTCTCACCATCCTCACTTGTAAAGACCAACCCTGGGTTTGGGGACCCCCCCAAGAAAAATCTTTCAATTCTCTGAAATCCCTGTTCTCCTCAGCCCCTGTCCTTTTCATCCCGGATGTCACCAGACCCTTCTCCATCATGACTGATGCCTCTCTCCTCGCAGCAGGAGCAGTCTTGATGCAACAAGATGCCAACAGCAACCTTCACCCTTGTGCCTATTTCTCTAAAACCTTTTCTTCTGCTGAATAAAACTACGATATCTATGATTGGGAACTTCTAGCCGTAATCCTTGCTCTTTTGGAATGGAAACACTACCTTCAGGGAACCCCACATCCAGTCAACATTATAACCGACCACAAGAACCTGTCCTACATCCATGACCCTCGAAAACACTCTCACTGTCAAGCCCACTGGTCCCTCTTCCTTCAGGATTTTTACATCAATTGGGTCGTCACCCCAGGATCTAAAATGGGACCTGCTGATGCCCTCTCCCGAAAAGACTCGGTAGACACCAGCAATGACAACCTCCATGCTGCTATCATGCCTGAACCAATTGTCATCCAAGCACTCAACCTCACCCTCGCCTGCCATATTCGCAACTTCTCATCTTCTGACCCCTTCGTTCTTAAAGCCCTCGCTGCCCTTGATGAGGGATCTTCCTCTTCACCCATGCTTCACTCAATGACTGGACCTTCAACAATGGTCACCTCTATTTTAAAGGTCGCCTCTATGTCCCACCCTCCGCTCGGTCCTCCCTCCTCTCCTCCATCCACTCCTCCCCCCTCTCCAGTCATATGGGGATCTTTCACACCAAAAACATCCTCGAGCACAACTTCTGGTGGCCAGGTCTCTCCTCCTTCATCAAAAACTATATAGATGGATGCACCATATTCCAGTAGAACAAGACCAACACCCATCCCACCCACCCCCCCCTCTGCCCTATTCCTACCGCATCCCCCCTCCCTTTCAAACACCTATCTGTTGATCTTATCACTGACTTACCCCCCTCCAACGGATTTGATTCTGTGCTAGTTGTGGTCGACTACCTTAGTAAGGGGGTAATTCTCATATCTTGCAACAAGACAATCGATGTGGCTGGTGTTGCCCAACTATTTTTTGACAATGTATTCAAATGCTTTGGCCTCCATGACTCTCTCGTCTCTGATAGAGGCCCCCAATTCACCTCCGCCTTCGCCAGAGAACTAGCCAGAATCCTTAAGTATGACATCAAACTATCCACTGCTTACCACCCCCAAACTGATGGACAAACCAAACAAACCAATCAAGAACTCAAAACCTACCTCTGCATCTTCTGCTCCAACAATCCCACAACCTGGTCCTCTTATCTTACTGCCGCCGAATTCCATCACAACTCCGCTCCCCATTCATCCACCAAGAAATCCCCATTTTTCCTACTCTATGGTTACAAACCCCGTTCCTATCTCCCCTTAGGAAAAACCTTCCTCCCCACCTTGGAAAATCACCTCAAATCCCTGGATTCTGCCAGGAAAGAGGCCCTTGCTGCCCACCAATCCATGCAAAGAATCCTGGCCTCCAAAAGACCAGGAACATTTCCTTCATGGAAAGTCAGGGATAAGGTATGGTTAGAAGCAACTCACCTTCAACTAAGATACCCCTCCAGGAAACTAGCTCCCAAACGCTTGGGATCCTTTGAGATCTCCAAGGTACTCTCCCCCTTAGTATATGAACTCCGCCTTCCTCCCACCTGGAAGATCCACAACACCTTCCATGCCTCCCTCTTATCTCCCTACTGCACGACAAAAGCACACGGTCCTGCCTACCAATCCCCACCCCTGGATCTCATTAACCAAGAAGAGGAATATGAAGTGGAAGCCATCATCACCCATAAAGGCCCTAGCAACAGATGGAAGTACCTGACCACCTGGAAGGGATACCCATCTTCAGAGAATACCTGGGAACCCGAATCCAATCTCTGCCATGCCAATAAGATCCTCTCTAAATACAAGCTCTTCCATTGCCTCTAACCCCCCATATCTCCTCTTGTGAGCGTGCTCTCTGTGAGCAGATTCCTCCCAGAGCAAGGTGTATCCCCTCTTCATGCACTGGTACAACAAAATTCTACTGATCAGTCTACTATTCCTTTTCATCATCCTTTGGTTCCTCACTCTGTTCCTCACCCAGATACTCCCTTCCAAGTAGCGAATGCCATTTCAGCTCTGCCCTCCCCCTTACAACATCCCATATATAATCTTCGCTACCCTCTTTGTGGTGATTTGGGCCATCATTGTAGCTTACTTCCTTTCTGATTACCACCATCGTCCTTGCCTCCACCTCCTCTCCACTCCATTCTAACCATGTCTTCTCCCCCATCCCCAACCGATAATTCTCCCCTCCACAATCACCCAGTCAGACCCTCTCTCCTACCAACCTATTGGGCGCACTTACTCTATGCAGCTGTCCTTGAACACCCTACCCTAACACTCCTCATCGAAAACGACCCTCTATACCAATTAGATGAGATCAGCCAAAACCTTGTCCACTTATTTCATGGTGTACTCCGCACTCAACAACTAGAACAAACTCACCATGACATCCCCCTTTGTTTAGTCCTGGGGGAACTCCCCAACCATATATTAAATGCTCTACACCTCCATGGCTTTGGAGTCTTCATTGAAGCCATAGCCCCAGTTCACATCTTTCCCATCTTCCACCGTCAATTTCTTCTCATGTCATAGGACCAAAGAGATGCATACCTACTTAATTCCATTTCTCCCTCTCATAACCCTTCTCCTCCCCCTCTTCCTGTCAATATCCCTTCGTCACTAGCCTCTTGACTCTCTTCCCCTCCTTTGGATACCCCCACTGCTGTTGCCTCTGAAGACTTGGAGGACACACTCTCTTCCTCATCAGAAGAAAGTACCATTCCTATCCCACATGATGCCCCCCAGTACATCAACCTCCCAAATGGATGGCAATCCTTATCTTCTCCTTTTCAGGCCCTTCCTAGAGCTCCAGCCCTCGCTTGTAGGCCTGCTACTCCCTCAACCTGGTGTTTCTATTGTAATACGCTTGGCCACTACCTTGAGGACTGTCCCAACTACCAGTGCCCTACCTGCCACATCTTCACCCCTGGGCATCCCTCCACTTCTTGTCTCCGGATGCAATGTGATTACTGTCATAACTGGGGACATGCAGCCCGCTTTTGCCCCCATAGAAACTGTGGAATTTGTCATCAACCAGGTCATATCACAGATGGGTGTCCAATTGATTGTCTATCCCCCCCACAACAGCTGGCAATCTATGGAGGACCCTCACTTCCTCCAGTCTAATCGGAGAGGGCACTGGGGATTAGTGATTGAGCCTGGGGATTAGTGATTGAGCCTGGGGCTCAATTGTACAGAAGGGGTAATGTTACAATTTTCTTCCTTTATTGTTCTATCTATCTCTTGTTGCTCCGTTCTTCGCTATGTACTTGGAGAGGTAATCACTCCTCCCACCATTTCTACTTCCTAGTGATAACTGGGCCAACTTACCTAATGTTCTCAGATCTCTCCTAACCAGTTATCTATACTTTGGACTTATCTCTCCCCCATCACTTCTCTTATAGCGGTTAGTGTCCCCAATCTTCCCAGATAGTAAATTCCCTTTTTATCTCTTGGTCCATGCGCATTCTTTGTACTCTATTTAAGGTAGTCGTCTTGTTCCTGTAACCTCATTCAGAATCTGTGCAATATTAGCATATGCTTTTGGGTCATCCTTGGTCCTTGAGACAAACCTCATCAACTCTCAAAGATATCTCTTCATTGAGCATGCTCTTCATGAGCAGATCCCTCTGAAGACTTTAAGAGTCATCCTCGTCAGACCTTGCTTGTACACTATGCATAACAGTCACAAGTTGACTCAGATGTCACATTCAGCACTAAAGACCTGTGTGATTCAAAGTGACAAGAATTAACATGATATTCCAAGATGGATAGTAATCACCATAGCACTAACAGTGCAGCCATGAGCTGACATAAGTGGTCAGCTGGGTCAAGATGACAAACAGACTGGAATAATGATTCACAGTTGCTAGATATTGTCTAAGTATATCTATGTGGTTTATGTTCTGTAAATCCACCATCACTCCCAGAGAATATATGACTTTAGCTTGAGTACTATCAGAATGGGATAAAAGACAGGTCTTGCATTGGTTATCAAGTTAAATAAACCTTTGTCATACACTCACTGCTCTCCTGATGAAGGAGGTATTTTCTAGGTGAGTTGTTCTTGCAATTGACATCATTTCATTACAATACATCACCCATATGAAATGTTGAGATCTGGTCACACAGAGATAACTGGGTGAGATGTGACCCTACTGAGTCCAGGTGATCCTGCTATAATGATGCAGTATATTATTGTAGTTGTAATGGCAGTGTGATGCAAATCAATTACAATTGTCGATCTTGTGCTGTGTGATTCACTATGATGCATTGGTCATGCATCAGCTACTAGTGGTACTTCATGCATCAGCAACATGTGCAATGCATCAGAATTTCTTGTTTTCTGTGATGCATTACTCTCACCACATACTGCACAGGAACATTGCACTGATGGCACAACATTCCCTCTTTAGGACTGAGAACTGCTGTCAAGGCACACTGTATGGAATCTTACCCTTCACTTCTTCCCTAGCATCTGAACTCCCTCATTTGGCAAGGCTTTCATCAAGGCACACCTGCATGATCTGCAATGCGCCATCCTGAAGTTGACCCTCCCTTTCACTTCTGTCAGCATACAAACTTCCACTTTAAGCAGGCACTTGGATCCCCACTCAAGCAACATGCCTTTTCTGGTCCTTAGGCTCCTATCATGTGCATATGACACTTTGCAGGCATCACACCTCAGAGATACCATGAAGCACTTATGCTCTAGCATGAGTTGTGCATACTGCCAGTGCTACCAACCTGAGGTACATCTTTTCACTATCCCCTGGTATTCAAGTTTTGTCATTACATATTCCTGGCTTTAATGGCTTTGGTAGTTGTCCTTCTCCTATTAGCCCAAATTTCTCTCATGAGTTGTATTTCCATCCAAAACCTGTCACATCAGATCCAAGTCAGCCATTAGTGCCAGCTTTTCTTATCTACCTTTATTTTCTATCAACAATGATGCACTCACATGTTATCCATTGGTGCTGGACATCCAATAGGGGATACATCAGAATCATGAGTGATGCATGACTTATGTCATGAGTTATCTGCACCACATCATGCATCATGCACATGGGTACATCATTGGTGTAGCTAACATGAAGTGATGCATCATAATGCATGGCTTATATTGCTAGTACATTGTAGTCCTAGTGATCTTCAATACATAATGATATATTAAATACTGTATTTCAGTGATCTACAAGTGATCTGCACTGTGTCATGCATCATACAATGGCATCATTGACAGGATTAATATGAAGTAATGCATCATGATGCATCATGAAAGATTTGAAAATTTGAATGCCCCAACTACACACACTAACCTAGAGAGCCCCCATACTGATGACATCAAATGATATTGCTCATGCCTTGTAACTAGTGACTATCAAGCTTATATGGATTTCCAGTATCACTAATCACATTGTAGATACAACCCAGAAACAAAACTTCACAGCTGCCAACAGACCAAGACCACCAATATGACAAGAAAAGTGGGAGTAGGATTCAGTTTATATAGTTTTTGTTTTCCTTTGTGCCAAGTTAGACCAACCTCACAATAATGACAGAACTCCAAACTTACTTTGTAACCACACCATTGTTGTTGTTGCTTGTGTGTTTAGTAGGCATACTCCAGTTGGTTGCAGGATTTGTTGCCAGTGTTGACATTGATGCACCACTAACTGGCTGTGTAGCATCCACTGAGTGGACTGATGCATCAACTTCAGCATGTGATGCATCAATGCCCTACAATAGCAATGTTAAAAGCTGAACAATCATCAATGTGTGAGTTCTCCACCCACCATGTTTTCACCTTCATCCCCCTCTTCCTCCTCCACCATTTCTATCTCAAGTTCTTCTTCAGGCTCAGTGAACTCCTCTGGTGCTTGGTCCATGTCAACTTTATCTTCAATACCACTACTACTAATCTCCATACCATCAGGGAAATCTATAGCAGTTGTACTCTTCTCTATCTCAGATTTGAAGTCACTGGAAATGATAAAGTTTTGAGCATCTTGAGGCTTCCACATTTCAGGAGCTACCCAGAGGGTAAGCCAAGTGACTACATTTCACCAGCAGTTGTTCACTTATGAAACAAATCCTCAGCAAACTGTTGAAATGCTGAGAGGATGGCATCCTCTTCCTTTGGGAATAGGGATGCAAAGGAGTGGCCTTGGGAGGTCTCATCATGATGACACCTACAATATGGTAAGCTATTGAACAATTGCAAGCTATCAGAATACTTATGATAATGATGTTATCTCCCAATTTCTGGATGGATCTGGACCAGCACAAATAAAAGAAACTGCAAAGCCAGTCTGCTGTTTGATGATTTTGGCCACATGCACAAGTCCAGCAGGCAGGTCATCAATTGCTCTGAGTTCATGAGTTTGATTAATATAGAGAAAACAATGAAACTTACTGCTAAATAACCACAGGATCATGAACTTCCTCCATGAAGTCATCCTCACCCTTCTTTTTCTGCTTCTGTAGTTTATACATTTCATATATCTTTGCTTTCACTGTGTCATCCTTAGCCTTGAGAAGTGACTTGGAGAACCTGTAAATGGCTGCCAGCTTTTCCCTATGAGCCATAATCCTACCAGCAGCTTGTTTTTCATCAATGAGAGGCTTGATGTGATCCTCATAGTATTCAAGCGAATAGAGTTCAGCTTCACTAAGAATATGCAATTTTTTTCCCTCATTAGTCTGTTCAAATACAGATGTGCTCTTTTGTTGGACACAACTGTGACATGAGTGATTGGCCCTCCAATGGAACCATGTATGCAGTTGCTTCAAGTTGGTCAGTTCCACTGTTGTACAGCAAACACCTTTACTCACAACTTTCCATGCTTCAACCATTTTCTCAAGCTCAGATTCTTGTAAGCTTGTTAGTGGGCCCACAACATTGGAGAACTTAGCCACTCTCTTGGACCACCTGGCAAACCATGTAGTGTACAGTCCCAGCCAGAAGTGATGATAATCCTTCTGCTCAGTATGGTCAAAATACCTCAGTAGCCAGTCTTGTAAAAAATCGCCTTGCTCATCTGTTGTCCAAGTCACTGGTGCCATCACTGCATATGAGCACAAAAATTGTCCACCCACCATGACCCAACATAATAATATAAACCATTGACACCAATGGAAAGCCTGCTTGGAAGGAAATAGGTCAAACCAATTATGTTGGTACTGTAGATAGCAGCAGTGCCATGTCTAAAATGGCTCAGAGTGAAAATGTTATTGGAAGCACACCTGGAGAAATAAGGCTATGATTCAATGATCTCACTGAGATCTCATTCATACTACCCAAAACAGTTTTGATATCTCCAAAACCTGTGAGACCTCCATTTGGACTGGCAGACTTGCCCCTGAGTGTACCTATGTTGGTGAGAGATCCAAAAGCATGCAAGTTACAAAGTGGATATAGATAAGACTGAACATACATGATACCTGGTAGTGAGATACTTGTTGATGCAGTTTGGTTAATCATCCTGTCTGAGAGAGATTGCAGCTCATAAATTCTTACTTGTGTTTGCATGAGTTCACAGGAAAATCCAGTGCACCTACTCAGTAACAGTGAGGTCTCACAGGCTGATGACTCATCAGTAGCAAATTGGGCAAAGTGGAGATGTCTGCTTGAATCAAGGACATTATCCACATGCTGGAACAAGACATATTATTAACACTAATTTAGGTATGGCAGACAAGACACATTCCAACTGCACTATGATTGGCAGCTGTTTCATCAATCTTGCTCAGATCTTTTTCCTGTCATGTAAATGTAGTTTCCATAGCATGACAAGCCTCATACTATTGCATTGGCATGAAACACAGAGCAAGATCAAACAAGAAATTGACTTTACTGTCAATGGCAACCAGGAGTGAAAGCAGCTACTCCTTTACCACATGCTTCACCACTCCAGAGTCTATCACTCTCAGCATGCTAACAAGCCCCTCACACAGTGACTTCACCTTGCAATAAGTGGCCTGACTAACTCCAGAGACTGTGTCAGAAGTGATGGACCTGTCATCCCTCATGAGCTGCATCAACAATGTTTGTATCATCATATGTATCAGTTGTCAATGATTCCAACTTGGTAACCCCTAGTAATAAGATAGAAAGGCCCATCAGATCCTTCTGCTGGGACATCAAAAGCAAAACTTTTATAGGTCTTCTGGAAGTGGGTTTCCCCATTGATCTTGACTATGGTGACAGGCAAGTCAGGGAGAGGGATTAGTGTTCCATTATTGGGAGGTACTGAATCAGCAGGGGTAATAACATCATCTGGTTTGGTTTTAGTATCATCATTTCCAGTGTTACTGGCAGTGACTCCTTGGGCAGCAGCACTGACTGTAGGTCCTACAGTCCTGCCTGCAGGAGCACTGAGCTTGATGGCTGACATTACCTCTGACACCTCAGCAGATATGAGAGTCATGTCTGCCAACAGAGAAAGCACAGTAGCTGTGTTGTAACATGAGCAACACATGCCATTTCAGGATAAATGCTTACCAAGGTCAGATTCAGCCATGTTGATGCAGTTGCTGAGGGTGACAGTGATGTTTCTTGAGTGATGGTCATAGCTTTATATACTACCAACAAGGCTCAAATTCTTTTGGGCTTACCTGGATCTGGTGCAACTCATACTGGAAAGGTGTGAATACAGGGCTGACAATGGAAGAGACCAAGCACCAAGTGGTTCCAAAGTGATATCACAACACATGGTTGTGGCTCCTATTCCTGACCTTTGAATCAGTTGGTACTGTAAGTCAAGTGACAATCTGAGCAATGGGACTTTGACCTATACTAGAAGTGATGCCCTACTTCCAAGGACTTCTGAGGACTTTCAAGCCTCAAACAACATATGTTACACTTTAGGAATAAGTGTCCCCACAGGCAGCTATGGGTTGTGTGCATGTTCATACATTATGCTCATCAAATCAGTTGGGAAATCCAGATACATAAGGAGCATCCAGAGTGAAACTTGCCACAGTTTATCCCCTACCACCACTCATCATACCAATGTATGACTAACTCAGTGGATCCCCAAATCATCAAAATTTCTCTTCTGCAAGAGATTACCCTCCAATCATTTGCAATGACTTTTGCATATGACATTGGCAGTCCTGTGGTTGTTACGCGTAGCGTACAGACGAGGTTTAACTAGGATGACTCTAAAGTCTTCAGAGGGATCTGCTCACGGAGAGCACGCTCGATGAAGAGATCAGCTTTAGAGTGGACGCGGTTTGTCTTAGGGACCCAAGGTGACCCAAAAGCATACGCTAATATTGCGCAGATTCTGAATAGGTTTTACAGGAACAAGATTGCTACTTTAAATAGACCAGAGAGACTGCGCACAGACCAAGGGACAAAAAGGGGAAATATGGGAACACTAATCGCTATAAGAGAAGCGATGGAGGAGAGATGAGTCCAAGATTTAGAGAACTATTCAATAAGAAAGATCATAGAATGAGAGATGAGTGGGGCTAGTTATCATTAAGAAGTGTACGTGATGAGAAGAGAGGTTGCCCCTCCATGTATGTAGAGAAGAGGAAAGGGATAACAGAAAGATAGAGCGATGAAGGAAGAAAATTGTAACATTACCCCCTCTGTACAATTGAACCCCAGGTTCAATCACTAATCCTCGACTCATCCATTGGTTAAACTGGAGGTAGAGAGGGACCCCTGTATATTGCCAGCTGTTGTGAGGGGGATAGACGATCAAATGGACATTCATCTGCGATGTGACCTGGTTGGCGACAAACTCCACAGTTTCTATGGGGGCAAAAGTGGGCTGCATGTCCCCAGTTATGACAGTAACTGCATTGGTTCCGCAAACAAGAAGTAGAGGGGTGACCCAGAGCGGAGGGTCTGCAGGTGGGGCATTGGTAGTTCTCACAGTCCTCAAGGTAGTGACCCATTGTATTGCAATAGAAGTACTGAGTTGTGGGAGTGGCAGGCAGGCAAACCAGGGCTGGAGCTCTAGGAAGGGCACGAAAAGGAGATGATAGGGATCGTCTACCGTTGGGTAAGTTGATATAGCGGGGAGCATCGCGTGGGATAGAAATGGTGCTTTCCTCAGAGGAGGAGGAGAGAGCGTCTTCTTCATCTTCAGAGGCAACCGCAGTGGGAGTGGTGGGGGGAGAGGAGAGTCGAGAGGCTAATGAGGAGGGAGTATTGATAGGGAGAGGGGGAGGTGATGGGTTACGAGAAGAAGAGGTGGAATTTAGTAAGTACGTGTCCCTTTGGTCGTCAGACATAAGAAGAAATATGTTGTAGAAAGTGGGAAAGATGTGAACAGGGGCGATGGCTTCGACGAAAACTCCAAAGCTGTGGAGATGTAGGATGGTTAATATAGGAGTAGAGAGTTCTCCCAGGACTAGACAGAGGGGTAAGTCATGGTGAGTCCATTCTAATCGTTGAGCGCGGAGTACTCCATGGAACAGACGGACGAGGTTTTGGCTGATTTCGTCTAGTTGGTATAAAGGGTCGTTTTCGATGAGGAGGGTTAGAGTGGGATTTTCAAGGACTGAGGCATAGAGGAGATGTGCATGGTAGGTTGGTAGTAGGGAGGATCTGACCGATTGGTTGCAGAGGGGGGAAGAGTCCATCGGGGATGGGGGAGTAGACATGATCAAGATGGGGAGGAGAGGAAGTGGAGGTGAGGACGACGACGGTGTTCCGAAAGGAAGTAAGCTACTGCGAGGGCCCAGATTACTATGATGAGGGTAGCAAAGATTATAGTGGGGATGTTGTGAGGAGGGGGGCGTAGTTGGAAGGGCATTCACTTATTTTGTGGTGAAGAATTTGGTGAGGACAGGGCGAGAAACCAAAGGGTGATGAAGAGGAATAATAAGGCGATAGGTAGAATTTCGTTGTAAAACTGCATGTAAAGGGGATACACCTTGCTCTGGGAGGAATCTGCTCACGGGGAGCACGCTCATGAGAGGAGGTGTGGGGGTTTAGAGGTGATGAAGGGACTTGTATCTAGACAGGATTTTATTGGCATGGCGGAGGTTGGATTCGGGTTCCCAGGTGTTTTCCGAAGAAGGGTAACCTTTCCAGGCAGTCAGGTACTTCCGTCTGTTGCTAGGGCCCTTATGGGTGATGATGGCTTCCACTTCATATTCCTCTTCTTGGTTAATGAGGTCCGGGGGTGGGGATTGGAAGGCTGGACCATGTGCCTCAGTCGTGCAATAAGGGGATAAGAGGGAAGCGTGGAAGGTGTTATGGATCTTCCAAGTGGGGGGAAGGCAGAGTTCATATACTAAAGGAGAGAGGATCTTGGAGATTTCGAAGGGGCCCAGGCGTTTGGGAGACAGCTTCCTAGAGGGGTACCTTAGTCTAAGGTGTGTGGTTTCTAACCATACTTTATCTCCGACCTTCCATGAAGGAAGTGTCCCTGGTCTTTTGGAGGCTAGGGCCCTTTGAGCAGATTGATGGGCAGCAAGGGCTTCTTTTCTAGCAAAATCCAGGGATTCGAGGTGATTTTCCAAGGCAGGGGGGAAAGTTTTTCCTAGGGGGGGGTAGGCACGAGGTTCGTAGCCGTAAAGTAGAGCGAACGGAGATTTCTTGGTGATGGAGTGGGGAGCTGAATTGTGGTGAAATTCGGCGGCGGTAAGGTAAGAGGACCAGGTCGTGGGATTGTTGGAGCAGAAGATGTGGAGATAAGTTTCGAGTTCCTGATTGGTTCTTTCAGTCTGCCCATCGGTTTGGGGATGATAAGCAGTGGATAGTTTAACGTCATATTTAAGAATTCTGGCGAGTTCTCTGGTGAAGGCAGAGGCGAATTGAGGACCTCTATCGGAGATGAGAGAGTCATGGAGACCAAAGCGTTTGAATACATTGTCAAAGAATAGTTGGGCGACACCCGCTGCATCGACTGTTTTGTTGCAGGGAATGAGAATTACCCCCTTGCTAAGGTAGTCGACCACAACTAGCACAGAATCGAATCCGCCAGAGGAAGGTAAGTCTGTGATGAGATCCACAGACAGGTGTTTGAATGGAAGGGAGGAAGCAGGGGGAATAGGACAGAGGGGGGGACAAGTGGGGTGAGTGTTGGTCTTGTTTTGTTGGCATATCGCACACCCATCTATATAGCTTTTGACGAAGGAGGAGAGGCCCGGCCACCAGAAGTCTCATTCGAGGATGCACTTGGTACGAAAGATCCCCATATGACCTGAGAGAGGGGAGGAATGGATGGAGGCTAGGAGGGAGGAACAAGCAGAGGGTGGGACATAGAGGCGTTCTTTGAAATAGAGGTGGCCATTGTTGAACCTCCAATCATTGAGTGAAGCGCAGGTGAAAAGAGGGGAACCTTCGTCAAGGGCAGCGAGAGCTTTGAGGACGAAGGGGTCAGAGGATGAGGAGTTACGAATGTGATGGGCAAGGGTGAGGTCGAGTGCTTGAATGACAATTGGTTCGGGTAGAATGGAGGCATGGAGGTTGTTGTCGCTGGTGTCTATAGAGTCTCTTCGAGAAAGGGCATCAGCAGGTCCCATCTTAGATCCAGGGGTAACAACCCAGTTGATGTAAAAGTCCTGGAGGAAGAGGGACCAGCAAGCCTGACGGCGGGAGAGTTTGCGAGGATCGTGGATATAGGAGAGGTTTTTGTGGTCGGTTATAATGTCGACTGGGTGAGGAGTTCCCTGAAGGTAGTGTTTCCACTCAGAGAGAGCAAGGATGACGGCTAGAAGTTCTCGATCGTAGATGTCATAGTTTCGCTCAGCGGACAAAAAGGTCTTCGAAAAGTAGGCACAGGGGTGAAGATCGCTGTTGGTGTCCCGTTGCATCAAGACTGCCCCTGCTGCTAGGAGAGAGGCATCAGTCATGATGGAGAAGGGTTTGGCGACATCTGGGATGAAGAGGACCGGGGCTGAGGAGAACAGGGATTTCAGAGACTCAAATGATTTGTCTTGGAGTGGTCCCCAAACCCAGGGTTGGTCCTTATGGGTGAGGAGGGTGAGGGGAGTGACGATGTTGGAGTAATTTGGGATGAACTTCCGGTAGAAGTTAGCGAATCCGAGGAAGGAGTGGACTCCTTTGACCGAAGTGGGTGGCTTCCAATCTGCTAAGGTGGATAGTTTGGAAGGGTCCATTTGCACTTGACCCTGTCTGATGATAAGTCCTAGGTATTCTATAGTAGGGTGGTCGAAGGAACATTTGGTTATTTTCAGTGATAGGTGATGTTCCCTTAAACAAGAGAAAACTCTTCTGGTGTGTTCATGGTGGAGGGTAAGAGATCCCTTGGTGTGAATCCCCATGTCGTCCATATAGATCTTGAGCCACCCCTCCACAATCATGTCAGCGAAGATGTGGTTCATGAATGCTTGAAAAGTGGCAGGAGCGTTATAGAAACCAAAAAACATGACGGTGGGTTCGAAGAGACCAAAGGGGGTGACGAAGGCGGCCTTCCATTGATCGTCCTCCTTAATACGGATGTTGTTATATCCCCAGCGAACGTCGAACTTGGTAAAGAGATCTGCATCTTTCATATCATTGATGAGTTCTGGGATTAAGGGGAGTGGGTAGGCATTGCGAACCGTATGGCTGTTGAGCCAATGGTAGTCCTGACAGGGATGAAGATCTTTCTTTGGGTCAGACTTCCCATCAGACTTCTTGGGAACGAAGAAAAAGGGGGAGGCTTGAGGGGATTTAGAAGGGAGGATGCGACCGGTTCTCAGGTGCTCGTCGATAAAGTCTTTACAGACTTCTTTTTCTAGCGGATTGAGTGGGTAAACTTTGGTGATCTTTGGGATGAAGGTGTCTTTGAGCTCAATAGTATGATCAAAGGTTCAATGGGGAGGGAGTTCATTGTAAGTTTGTTCTGAGAAGACATCAATGAAATCCTTGCAGAAGTCCGGTAGGAGTTCCTCAAGAGGGGGAGGGGGTGTGGTGGTTGTTTCATTGATTTCAGTTTCCTTCTGAAGGCGATACTCACGAAGAGACCAGTCTTCTTCAGAAGGATATTGAAGTGTTACCAACTCTGCAAGTTCTTGGTCGACATCTTTTCTCAACCAGAGAGACAGGTAGTCGATTTCATGGGAAGAGGCTGGAGGTAGGGATATGGAGAACTTTCTCCAATCGATAGTGGGGTTATTCTTTTGAAGCCATGGCATACCGAGGATGATCTGTGGGCGGCCCAGTTTGGTTATCATGAGGTTTTCTTGGCCAGTGAAGGTTCCGGATGAGAAGGGGACAACGGCGGTTTGGGTAATAGTTCCTTGTTGGTTGGGGGTTCCATCCACATTATATGCGATGATGGGGTCTGGGAGTGGGGTTGTGGCAAAGTTGTCCTTCTCTAGAAGACGGAGATCAAGGAAGTTCCCAGTGGCTCCAGAATCAATGAGTGCTGAGGTTTCAACGGTTTTATTCTTTCCTTGTAGCTGAACAGGGAGGCGTAGGGTTCGATTGCTCAATGGTGCTACAAGTACATGGAAGGAGGGGAGAGAAGACGTCGGGGCAGCTCTCCCTTTTAAAAATCCTGTGCGGTGCTTACTCATTCCAGGAGGGTGGAGGCGATCTCTACAGTAGGTTCTTCCTCGTAACACATCTTTAGAACAGAGAGGACTTCTTTATTGTCCTTGCCCGATGTTTTGAGAGAATCGATGTAGACCTCCAGGTCGGATCTGGGGGTGGAGGCAATGGGGGTCATGGCAGTTCGTTCGGTGTTTGTTCGAATGTTCTGGGGGCGGGGGGGGTTTCGGGGGAGGGTGGTTCCTTTGCAGTCAGCAGAGTTGTGGCCAACCTTTCTGCATCGGAAGCATTGTCCTTCTCTAATACACTTGGCTCGCTCAGTCGGGGTGAGCTTGCTAAGAGTGATCGTATCAATGTCCATGGCGTTGGGATCTTGGGAGGGGGTTCTCTGGAAAGAGGAAGGTTGAGGGTGACCTCCTCAAAGGGCTAGGATGTGCATCTTTTGTGCATGGAAAACTTTGGCTTGGTTGATCCAGTCAGTGATTGTGGTAGGGATTGTTGCCATGGAGAGGATCATGGTGGCGAGTTTCTGGTCAATTCCTAAGGAGAATTGGTCGATGAGGGAAGTGTCGTCAGTGATGCCTGTTTTACAGGCCAGGTTCTGGAAGTTGGTGATGTATTGCTGGAAGCCGTCGTCTTTGGTTCCATCGGGTCGTGTGAAGGATTTCTGGATTAGCTTGGACAGTTCCAAGCGGGCAGTGGCTTTGGTGTCAAAGGGGAAAAAGGTAGTTTCGAAGTTGGTGGAGAAGTAGGAGAAGGTCTTCTCTGCGGGTTTGGTGTTAGGATCTGCCATCTTGTCATACCACATTTCGGCGAAGGAGGCTCCCCTTCCTTCACTCATCTTGTTAAGGGTCGTCATGATCTTTCCCTCATCCATGGAGTACAGAGTAGGATTCAGAGCGAAGTAGGCCTTCATGGCCTTGATCCATCTAGAGGCATCTGTGGGTTTTCCGGAGAAGTCGGTGGGGAGGGCAGCTTTTAACTTGACGTCTTTGGCCATGGTAGGTGGGGCAGGGGCAGGTGTAGTGGCTGGGGTTGTTGCGATGGTTTGGGTGGCAGTGGTTAAGGGGTTGATTCCAGGAGTGGTGCGTTGTTGTCTGGGTTTTGAATGTCTCTGGGGGAGTTCAATGGTCTGGTATGGGTTGTGGAAAGGAGGGATTGGAGTGCTCGTTTCCTCTCTTGGGTCGACCTCGATATCGAAGGTCTCTAGGTCAAGTGGTTTCTGTGATGGGCTTATGGTGACTATGGGGGAAGTCCTTCACCTAGAGAGGTGGGACTGGAGGAGATTCAGAATCTTTTGTTACGTGTAGCATACAGATGAGGTTTGACTAGGATGACTCTAAAGTCTTCAGAGGGATCTGCTCACGGAGAGCACGCTCGATGAAGAGATCAGCTTTAGAGTGGACGCAGTTTGTCTCAGGGACCCAAGGTGATCCAAAAGCATACGCTAATATTGCGCAGATTCTGAATAGGTTTTACAGGAACAAGATTGCTACTTAAATAGACCAGAGAGACTGTGCACGGACCAAGGGACAAAAGGGGAAGTATGGGAACACTAATCACTATAAGAGAAGCGATGGAGGAGAGATGAGTCCAAGATCTAGAGAACTATTCAATAAGAAAGATCATAGAATGAGAGATGAGTGGGGCTAGTTATCATTAAGAAGTGTTCGTGACGAGAAGAGAGGTTACCCCTCCATGTATGTAGAGAAGAGGAAAGGGATAACAGAAAGATAGAGCGATGAAGGAAGAAAATTGTAACACAAACGTTGAACGTTGGCCTCGTTGATGTCCTTGAAGACAACTGGGTCGAAGGCGGTTTCGATCCCGAGGCCATCGGCCACCTTGATGACCTCAGTGAGCCTTGCCTAAGTTGGATCAAATGGTCAGCACGTCACCACGATGGGAAGGCCTGTGGACTCACCAGTGCGGCATCCCATCTGGGGCACCAATACTCTTGCTCCTCACGTAGATCGGGTGTGGGGTCTGGGACTGACTTGGCCAGCATGTGGAGTTCCTCTGTAATGTCTGTGAATGCCTTGCATGCAGCAGTGCATTGGTTGGCCGCCGGGTTGGATCGTTGAGAGATGGAAGTAAAGCAGGCAGCGAAAGACATTGAAGTCGAGGGGATAGATGGTGGTGGTTGGTGATGAAGATGTAGGATGCATGTTGAACAGGCCCACAACGCGTTTTGACGCACTCCACTCCACATTGTCCATATTCAAACTCAGATTCCCACGCCTCTAGCAAGTCGCATCTCTGACTGGGGACAGTCAGTAGCAAGTCCCCTGTGGATGTAGAGAGTCCCAGCTCTCTACGGTTGAAATGAGGCCTTTTCCACCCTCCTAGCATTTTGGGTTCTCAGTCCAGTCCATGCATTGTCAGTCTGTCCTCAAACCGATCAGTCTGTGACCACAGTAGGTCAGTCTGGTGTTCGTGGTAGGTCCGGTCCAAACCAGTTTGACTTTATCGTTCCTTGTTCCACTCTCATGTACCTTACCACTCCCTTGCCCATGTGTACAATGTTACTTATACCATTTTAGGACTGTTCGTTCTTCTTTTCTTTTAAAGTTTCAGTCCACTTGTTTTGGGTTTCAAGCTTGCTCACAAGGTTCTGTCTTGCTTTGTCCATACACAGCCTTGGCTTCTTAGGGATTGTCGTGCCCCTTAGTTACTGCTTCCCTTAGAAGTCTGGACTTCGCATCCCTTACTTAGATTGTTTCTTAGTGGTCCAGTTTGGATCAGACTATATAGTTTTTGTATTTTCTGACTTGTAATGCCAGCATACAGCTCACCTGCATTCCACGTCTATCATCTAAGTCCATGCATCGTCAACCGTCCACCGCCCAACGTTGTCCCATCATCTCTCATCGTCTCCAACACCTTACGCCAACTGATCTCTTCAGTCCAGACTGTTGGACTGTCTGTTTCTCCTCATTTTCAGTCCAGTTCACAATCAGACTAGTTCCTAGCTGGGTTTAGTACACCGGACTCACCTCCAGACCTTCCTCCCTGAGTTAGAATCCCTTTAGGGATGAACGCATCGTGCCCTCTGACCCCCTCTGCAAGTCCAGGACTACTACTTGCTAGTCCTCCAGGCTATCTATTTGTTTTACACCATGCGGCTTTTGCCCAAAGCCAATTAACCCTATAGACTATACTGGGCAATTATGTGGTTGCTCAAGCATGGATGATGTGAAGGAACTAACATTCAGACATCCAGTCATTGGACTCTTGGTCCCATGAAATGTCCATAGTTCAAAACCAGGAAAGATTTGCATTCCTATTGTTACGATCAGTACTCTACGACATCCCTATTCTAATGGATTTTCGCTAAGTCTTTCTATCTTATCTTATCTTCTTATCACACCAACGGATGCTCATGCACCATCTAATCATGGACACTTTTATTTGTTCTTGTTTACCTTTTTATAGAGTTACTTTCTCTCCAAGTCACACTATCCAGCAAGCACAGCCTTTCGCTTCCTTTTCA
Source organism: Retiboletus fuscus (assembly GCA_038093795.1). Taxonomy (NCBI): domain Eukaryota; kingdom Fungi; phylum Basidiomycota; class Agaricomycetes; order Boletales; family Boletaceae; genus Retiboletus; species Retiboletus fuscus. The sequence goes on from JBBPSV010000234.1 coordinate 24,203, forward strand.
TTTCCGTGCTGTGCTTTGCTGTGCACATTGCCTCTTTAATTTCCATCATGCTTCTCTTCCATTTCATTCCTGTGTTCTGCTGCGCATTACACATCATGCTTCTCTCTTAATCTCCATCTCACAGCCTTATGCCTCATGCTGCCACACACTATGACCATATGTAGTTAATCACCAAACATGTACATACAATATGCTTTGCTATATAAACTCAGAGAACTCGCTGGTTAACGCCAGTCTTGTTCTTCTGGAGATTTCCCCAAGTCTCTACACTAAGAGCGATACTTCCCGTTCCACTTCACTCATACGCTCTAGTCTAGCATAAGGACTACTACAAAGTTTATCTGTGACTTAGTCTACCACTTCACAACAACTGCTCAGTGCTAGTCATTGGGTTGTTTCATAAGAACAAGACTATCAAAGACTACCTCACACAAGTTCGCCCCACGTCTTTTACCTTTCATTCCCACTAAACATTTTAGTGCGACCAAGTATGTTCAAGGGTCTCATCTCTACAGGCCACAAAGCTTTACGAAGTGCGTTCAGTGTCTTACACAGCCTCTGCCGTTTTCAAGTCAAGGAAGAGGAGCTAGACACCATACTCAACTTAGGGTACATGCTTACTGACGATGAAGAAATCGACAAGTTGAAGGAGGAGGAGAATCCCACTCCCGTCCTATTAGCCTCATCTCACCGCCTTTCCACCCCACTCCCCGACTATGATCCAAACGACGCCAGATCAGA
>JBBPSV010000235.1:0-24845 GCA_038093795.1 Retiboletus fuscus
TGTAGCCAAGAGTGAGTACTATTTATAACCCCACCAAAGCTAAGCGAAATTCCCACAGTGTCTGGCAGTGTGCTTCGTGCACTGCTGTCAAGGTTAGTTATGGAAAGGGTTTTTGAGGTCACTGTACCTACATTCAGAATATATGCAATATGATGGCAAGCCATTGATGATGGCTTCCTGTGTGTATACTTCAACTGGCTGCCAAAGAAAAGGTAAAATGGCCACATGGATGCACTCCCAAAGTTGGTGAGATGTGTCAAATCAGACCAAAACATGAGTGGAGCAACAATACATTCTAAGTCATCTCCAGGGGCATGAGGGAGTGAGTTGATCTCTTCATAAGCCTTGAGTGTTTCTCTCGATGAATAGACCTCTGAAAAGACTTCAGTAACATGATCTTCATTTACCTTCCAGTATTGAGTGAATGGTGTCATATTGAACATCTTGGATATGTTGTTCTTGTAAGTGTCTGTAATGACATCAACAATATCACAATGCCAGATGTTATTGATACAGATCTTTGGGACATCCTCTTTGCCCGAAAACCTAACTTTCTCCTTTGGAAGGGAGATTTCAACTGACCCTTCAGACCACCCATACTGCTCCTTGAACAGGTTGCCAACTGATTGAAGAAACTTATCAAGTTTCTTGGACTCTCAGGTGTGGCTGAAACCAGCAAGTTCATTTGGGTCATATAGAGAGTGAGACTGGAGGTGAGCGAGGCAATCAAGTTCTGCCACTGACTTTAGGTTTGTTCCTGAATATTGCCAAGCCATTAGTATAGCAGATGTTGGATTTGTGAAAGGAGTGAATGGATTAGCATCTTGATTGGACTCGGAGTCGTCAGTCCCTGGGACTCCCATCTGTGACTGACTTTGAGTGGGATGTAGGATATTGCCTATATTGAAGTTTGGAGAGTCACAGACACTCTGGAGAGTGTTGACATTGATCTGAGTAGGAGTCTGGGTGTATACATGATATAAGCCAAATGTGTCAGGCTCTGTGGTGAAGGGAACAAGGGAAGGTCATTCAGGAGTCCCTGAGTGCTCTGAACGAGGTGGAGAGAGTGTAGAGGGAGCTCTAGGGGGAGCAGATTTGTTTTGTAGATGCTGTTGTTGAGTCAAAGAGGGCATATGAGCAAGGTGTGTTGAACTTCCAGGGAGGAAGTCTTGAAATTGCTGTAGAGAGCGCTAGCTCTCTATGGTTATATTACAGCATTTCCCCATATTCCTGAACATTCTGTCTACTCACTCAAGTCCGTTCCATGCATCTCAAGCTCTATCCATTCCAATCCGTTCCAATCCGTGTCAAGCTGAGTCAATCCGTGTATACGGTAGGTCAATCCGGTGTCTGTGGTAGGTCTGGTTCATACCGGTTTGACTTCTCTCTCTCTCTTTGACCTCCTCACGTATTTCACCACACCTTTGCATGTGGTTCAGACTATACCTATACCCTTTTTGGGCTTGTGCCTCACTATTTTCATTTAAGGTTCAGTCCAATCACTCTAGGTTTTGACAGTGGTAATGAAAAGTTTCATTTTATTTCATCTTGCACATAGCCCTCTGCTCCTTACATATCGATGCACCCCTTAGCTACTGCTTGACTCAATGTCTGAGCTTCAGGTCCCTTAGTTAGTTACTACCTTACCAGCCCAGTTTGACCTGGACTATATAGATTTTGTACTGGTGTTCTTGTAATGTCAGCATCCAGCTCACTCACACTTTCCATCTATCATCTGAAGTCTCTACAACATCTAACTGCCACCGTTCAATGCTGTCTGCATGTTTCTAACCGCCGTCCAACACTTTCCATCTTTGTTTCTATCAATCCAGGCTGTCAGATTGACTTGGTTTGTTTACCTCCAGTCTGGAAACCATTTGGATTGCTATATTGTTGGTCTAAGTATGCTGCATAAGTATTCTAACCTTGCTCCCAAGTCAGAATCCCTTTAGGGACGAACCAACCGTACCCTTCAACCTCTACTGCAAGTCCAGGACTACTTTCTGCTAGTCCTCCGGGCTTTCTATTTGTTTTACATCATGCTGGCATACAAATGTGATGTCCAGAGTGTTGGGATGTGACAGCAGGCCCAGGGGGTGGGTCATTTGGTGGAGATACCTGGCTGAATGGAGATGAATGATGATTCATCTTGATCTATTGTTTGTGAGCATCAGCATAGTGACATAGAAAATGATGAATACACTTACATCGTCATCAATGGGGTCTGAGATATGAGATGGACCAGCGAGCACTGGGAGCTCTTGCTCATTGTTGGCAGGAGAGGGCTCATGGGTGTGTGTTCTTTTGTCTCGTTGATGCTTACAATGAGGGCTGGACCTGTGCTTCCTAACAAAACTCTCATTGTTGTTACAATTTTCTTCCTTCATCGTTCTATCTATCTCTTGTCGCTCTGTTCTTCGCTATGTACTTGGAGAGGTAATCACTCCTTCCATCATTTCTACTTCCTAGTGACAACCAGTCCAACTTATCTAACATTCTCGGATCTCTCCTGACCAGTTATCTATACTTTGGACTTATCTCTCCCCCATCGCTTCTCTCATAGCAGTTAGTGTCCCCAATCCTCCCAGATAGTAAATTCCCTTTTTGTCTCTTGGTCCGTGTGCATTGTCTCTTGGTCCGTGTGCATCCTTTGTACTCTATTTAAGGTAGTTGTCTTGTTCCTGTAAACTCATTCAGAATCTGCGCAATATTAGCATATGCTTTTGGGTCATCCTTAGCCCTTGAGACAAACCTCGTTGACTCTAAAAGATATCTCTTCATTGAGCATGCTCTTCATGAGCAGATCCCTCTGAAGATTTTAGAGTCATCCTTGTCAGACCTTGCTTGTACGCTATGCGTAACAAAAGATTCTGAATCTCCCACCGTCCCACCTCTCTAGGTGAAGGACTCCCCCACAGTCACCACGAGTTCCCCACAGAAACCACTTGACCCTGAGACCTTCAATATTGAGGTCGACCCAAGAGAGGAAACAAGCACTTCGCCCCCTCCTTTCCACAACCCCTACCAAACCATCGAACTTCCCCAGAGACCCTCGAAACATAGACAACCTCATACCACCCCTGGAATCAACCCCCTGACCACTGCCACCCAAGCCATCGCACCAACCTCTGCTCAATCCATCGAACCAACCCCTGCCCAACCCACCATGGCCAAAGACATCAAACTAAAGGCAGCCCTCCCCACCGACTTCTAGTGATGGGCAAGGCCCAGCTTCAAGCCCCAAGCCGGGCCGTTTCCAAGGGCCTAGGGGGCCCAAGGGCTCGGGCCTCAGATTTGCCAGGCCCTTGGCCAGGGCTCTAGGCCGAGGCTTAGACTACTTAGTAATCATATTAGTAATCATGACATAAAATTTCTTCCTGAACCCCCACACTTCCGTACTTCCACCGAAATGAACACGGTACCCAATAACAACAGTGGTCGGCCCAAACGGGCAGCATACCCATCTGCCAGGCTCAGGGACGCCAATAACATGGCGACACCCGAGCTCACCTCACACTGGCCGCCATCAACCAATGGAGGCACATTGGAGCCAGGAGGCAGTATGCCCCACTCACCCACCCTCTCTGACAATGAAACCAAGTCTCCCCTTCCATCAAGTTCAATCCTGGGCCCTTCCACCTCTTGTTATGAGTTGACCTGGCCCCGTTTCTTTCCTTCTTTCTTTCTTCTCTTTTACTTAGCTTAGTCTCGATGGATCGCTATCCATCTCGTCTGGCGCTACCCAGGCCCCTCCAATATGGCACGTAGGTCGATACTCCCATGGACTGCATCTTTTCTTCATTTCCGACTAATGACCCCGCTGTCATTGTCGCTTCGGGCCGTTCCGGCCACTTCTTCATTTCATGATAATCTTTGATAGACAGCTGCTTCTGATCGACACTGATCAACAGATCCGCAGCGGATGTGCCTCGTTTCGACTCATCCCGAGTCCTTACGATTCCCCGAGTCACATCTCCTTTGATCCCTGGATCGCCCGTCTCTTCTACAGGCTTCTATGACCTTCTAGGACTCACGTATATAAACTGTAGTCTCTGCACTTGTATTCCCTAAGCTAGAGCTACTCAATCATATTCTTGAGATAACTCCTATGCCTGATCTCCCAGAACCGGGATAAGACTCGTCCTCTACGGACTCATCGTATCCTTCGACGCTGAGCGTGCTCTTCATGAGCAGATACCTCGCCCGAAGGTCCTTAGTCGTACTGTAGCATCAAGAACGCTGGTACTCCCTAGTCCCAGAACTCCACCTTGAGTCTATGCTCGACCCTACCCAGGCCAAGCGTAACACCTCTGTTGGCCACAAATGAAAGAGGGCAAATACCACGGAAGTCTTATCAGATGATGAGATAAGAGTGTCGTCTGCACCTGCTAAAGGTATACAGCCATATGCTGGTCTCACACTTTTTTTTCTTATTGTACACTGACCTGGCAAACATGTTGCAGGCAAACAAGTGCCGGGCACATTGTCCACTGGTGCTCAGAATCCTCAGGTCGTCAATGGTAAGTCTAACTTAACAGAGCCAACAATATCAACTCATCATCTCATCTCTCGCATGTAATTCAGATGCAACTCGTTCCAGTGGCATCCTGGAGGATGTCCGGGTCTTAGATATCAACCCAGAGCCCATAAAGTCATGTCGCGAGAATCGGAGCCGTGACGTTGATCACTTTTTCAGTGACACATTTGTCTGTGGAAGCAACAATAAAAATGCTGCAACTGCAAGCACTGCTCAGTGACACTTGTTGCTGAGATTTCAACCCTCCGCTGTCATTTGCAATCATGCCATCAGGTATGTTTGAAGGCTAACTATTTCACCTCGCTGCTGATATGCTAATGACCTAGCATGAATACTTAAAATGGGCCGAAGAGAACAACTTCCAGTCAATGCTACCCAAGGACTGTCAACTGCAGAGGGACAAAAACTCTCAACAGCAGCTTGACGGACATCTCCAGCCTATCGTGAAGGATGTGAAGGCACCACCATACAGTGATGACCGCTTTTGCACTGCGGCCATTCAATGGTTGGTCAATACTGATCAGGTAAGGAGTTACAACTCACATGTTTTGATCTCACTAATACCCAACAGCCATTGTCTGCTCTCAAGCACCCTAGCTTCAAGAATATGATCAATATTGCTGCCCGAGCAACGGGCAGTGTGAAATTACCAAGCCGCAAGGTAACCTGTCAACTGATCATTACTATGTTTAAGGATCATATGGGTAAACTACGTACAACACTATTGAGTGACACTGTCAAAGGGTGCATAAACCTGACATGTGATGCTTGGCAGGCCTCGAACACAGATGCGTATTTCGCCGTTACTGGCTCTTGGGTGCAAGAAACCTCCCCTAGCATGTGGAAGGTCAAAACGGCGCTCATAGGGTTTACGCAAATGAACAATGTGCATAATGGCATGCGGTTGGGTCAGGCCCTTTACCTGGTTGTTCATCGCCTTGGAATTACCCACAAGATTGGACATGTAACCTGTGACAACGCCTCAAACATGGACACGATGGCAGAAGAATTCACCAGACATATTGAGAAGGTGACAGGAAAACCATGGAATCCGGTCAAACAACATGTTCAGTATGTTTTCATTATTATGAAATATAACATTATGCAATGGTTTGCAGGTGCCTTGCGCATATTATCAACCTGGCGACTCAAGCACTACTACATGCTTATAGTAGCTCCAAGGAGTATGACCCAAAACATCCCAATAGGAATTTAATTTCAGAGCGTGGTTCTCAGCGAGATGAAGTGGGGGTAGTATGATCAATTTCAGCGAAGGTTTGCATCTTCATTAGCTACTAACACAACAAGTTGACAACCAATATCATATAGGAGCGATCATCAGCAAAACAAAAGGAACTGTTTCGAACCATTCAAAAACAAGAGAGGCCTGGCCACCCAGCATGCCAACAGCCATTACAACTCCTCCTCGACATGCCAGTGCAGTGGTCATCCACATATCTAATGCTCGACTGAGCAGAGAATCTCAGAGAGGTGCGTTTCACTTATATTTGTCCATGTTACTGCCATTTGATAGATCATTATGAAGGATGTCGATATCTTTATTCATCAAATAGCATTCGCTGAGAAGGAGCGAGACAAATGCCAAAAGCTCCTGGAACTACAACTATCAGACGAAGAATGGTTACGTGTTACCATGTTGCTGGGCTTACTTGCGAAGTCTGAATATGCACAACAATCATTTTCATCTGACTGTGGTCCCACTACACATCTTGCCCTTCCAGCCCTTGAGGCTCTGCACAAGGCTTGGTATATGCACAGCATGAAGCAAGAATATGTCGATTTTTGGCCAGCGCTCAAGGCTGGCTTACAGAAAGTGGATGAATACTATGAGAAGACTGCGGACTCAGATGTCTACTTCATGGCAATGCATGCATAAAATCTAATTCTCTATGCTACATCTGACTAATAGGTATTATAGTGCTTGACCCTGTTCAAAAAGGGAATCATATATGCAAACATTGGGGATTAGACATGTATGACGATGTTCTGAAGCATGCAAAAGAACTGGTACATCATATATTATACTTGCACTAGCGTTGCTATTGGTAATGAATGTGCTACAGTACAAGCAACGATACTTGGAGCTGAACAGGTCAGTTGCTGTGAGGCCAATCAAGCAGTTGAAGAACACCATTGCATTGTTTGACAAGATTAGCAAACTTCTGTGTGAGCTGTCTGATGATGAAGACGATGAAGATGTCACAACGTCTTCAGTGTGCAGTGACCCTCAACAACCATGGCTCGACAATTTCCATGGCTACCTCAACTTCAAAGATCACCTTGCATCTGGCATGTCCATCGTGCAATGGTGGGGTGTCAATGCTGCAAGATACCCTGTCTGGAGCTCACTTGCTCAGGACTACCTGGCTATCATGGCCACTTCAGTCTCGAGTGAGCATGCATTTTCATCATCGGCAATCACAATCACTAAACGCCGCAATCGGCTCAACGGTGATATTGTCGAGGCTTTTCAATGCCTGAAGTGTCTCATTCAACGAGACCTCTTGTTTCATGAAGCAGATGATCCATCTGTGATCTCAAAGGCAGTGGTTGACGAGGATTGTGAGGGTGCCGGCTCCATTTCAGAGTTGAATGAAGATGTTGCACTGGTTGTCGAAGGCCTTGAACTTGAAGGATTGGCTGGGGAAACTGATGCATTGGAAGATGAGTTTGACAATGAGGTTCTTAATCTCTACACATTCGAGTAGTTTTTTTTGTGATGATCTTGGTACAAGTAACTTGAATGACACTCCATGTCATTGCTAAAGCCGGGGCCCAAGCCGGGGCTGAGCCCCAGGCTGGGCCAGGCCATGAATGAGGGCTGGGGCCTGAATTTCGTCTAAGCCCAAGCCCTTGCAGGCCAGGCCCAAGCTGGGGCTTTTGGGCCAGGCCGGGCCCTGCCCATCACTATCCATGGAACATTAGAGAATGTCATGGAATGTATGTGTAATACATTTGTAATGTATTTGAAATAGTCTTGGTAATGCCAAGACATTTGTTATGACTTGACCTGTTTTCATCATTTATTCTTTTCTTTTACATAGTCTCAATGAACTCTCATTCATCTTGTCTGGCTCACCTAACCCAGACCTATCCCACACCACAGAGGCTGTAACCCTTCAGACACTCTTCTTCATTTCTGACTATTGACACCACTGTCATATGTCACTTTGGGTTGGTCTGACCACTTCTTTGTTTTACAATAATCTTTGATAGACAGCTGCTTCTCATCAACACTGATCAACAGATCCACAGCAGATATGACTCATCTTGACTCATCCTGAGTCCTTATGCTTCCCTGAGTCATATCTCCCTTGTTTCTCATTCTTCTGCTTATTCTATATGTTTCTCTGACATTCTATGATGCAAGTATATAAACTGTAGTCTCTGCACTTGTACTCCTTAAGCTAGAGCTACTCAATCTACTCTTGAGATAACTCCTACACTCGATCTTCCAAGACCAGGATAAGACTCATCCTCATTGGACTCCTTGTACCCTTCAATGCTGAGTGTGCTCTTTGTAAGCAGATACCTCACCTGAAGGCCCTAAGTCATAGTCATACCATAGCATCCTCAATGCTGGTACTCCCAGTCTTCAAAGACATTACCCCTTTGAGTCTATGCTGGACCCTTTCCGGGCCAAGCATAACAAAAGCTCTAGCTTACCATGTCACAGCTACCATCAAGTAGGCCCTCCTCCTCAGCCTGACCACCACTGATCTCCACCTCATGGAGAGCCACAGAACAGCCGACTGCTGAATCCTCAGAATCATCAGACTCAGAAGCTTCCACTGAGGGCTCTGATAACCCCAACTTAGACCTCAATCTATGCTCTCCTGCAGAGGAAGCAGAATCTCAAGAACTCTCCAGACTACTCTCCTACCAACTTTTGGCAGGAGCAGTTATCCCTTGTAACCCCACCCCACCATCACCAACACCAATCACTCAAAGCAGTCATATCTTCCTAGCCACAACACCACCCACCCAGCCTCAGACTCCTGTTATGGGAACCAAGCCCACAGAAATTCGCCTCAGAGTCCCTGAAGACTTCAATGGCAACCCCACAAAAGTGTGCCCTTGGCTATGCTCAGTACAACTGTACCTCTCCAGCAATGCTGAGATTTACAACAATGATGCCAGGTGCATTGCCTATGCACTCTCCTTCATAAAGAAAGGTATGGCTGCTACATGGGCTGATACCTTCAGAGAATCCAAGACTGCAGGTGGAGGCTTCTCTCTAGGGAAGTGGTCCAACTTTGTGAACAAGTTTGAGGGAGTGTTTACCCATTCCAAATCGATTACCAACACTCTCACTTGGCTTGCCACCAAGCAAATGATCCCAGGAAAGAAGGGTGAGTATTCCCTTTCTTTGGCTAACTACACTGCCCAGTTCCAGTCCAAGGTATCTGCTGCAGGAGTATCAGATGACTCAGTCCTTAGGTCCTAGTAAGCCGTCAGTAGGGGCTTAGGCTTTAATTTTTTCAAGCCTGAGCCCTCGAAAGCTGGGCCTGTGCTGGGGCTTTCGGGCCGGGCCTGGCACAACACTGTTGCCATTCACCTCCGCTCCCTCACACCGCGGCTGCGCCTGCCTGCGGTTTGGGCCGGAGTTCCTCTGCTCTGGCTCACGGCACACACCGGTCCTGTCCATCCGAGCCCAGACCTCGGAAGGGCTGCGCCCCGCCCACCTAAGGAAGACCTGCCACGGCATCGCCGTGTCCACACACCACCTAGCCTCACACCACCTAGCCTCAGACGTCCCAGCCCGAAATCGTCGTCGCCGGATATGTCTTAATCAGGGTAGTCTTTGAAGGGCATGGCGGCTTTCTCGTTCGTGCTTGACCTGGAGCAGCGTTGACGATCAGGAAAAGCCGAGGAAGGCTTCAGTGGGGAGGCGGGTCTCCGTGGTGGTTGGGACCTTGCAGCCCTCAAAAATGATTTGTGTCGCGGAAGCTCCAATGTTCAACATTCAACTTGAACCCGTTCCTATTCCAGTTTCCCTTCCCCGCTCCCACCTACAACCATCGGCCGTCTGCATTCCTCTACGTGGGGTGAACTTGATCTCACTGTCACGGAAGCGATATTCTTTGAAGTCTTCAGCATGATTACCCTGTCGCCAGGCAAGTTCGGGTTGCTTAGTGTGATGTCCGCGAGTCCAGACGGTTCAAAATCTCCAGCAGCATCCGTGTCTCCCGCGATGGGCTTACTCGTCGCTCACTCGTATATGTGCTCTGTCCCTTACGGCAACGCCAGCGATGGTGCGTCATTAGATCACCATCACCTATCAATCGCTCACTCGGTATAGAAAAGCGTGCGTGCTTTGGAGCGGTTTAACTACTCTCTTATCGAGAATCCTTCATACTTTCCGTGGTCGTATCATATGGTCTCAGACTCCGCGTAATCCAGCCATGTGGGAGACTGGTCAAAGCAACGTCTTCATGAAGAACCTGGACGAGTAAATCGACTGTAAGGTATTTCAGGGTCACAATGGGCTTGCCATGGATTTAAATCTGACTCCTTGATAGGCTCTCCACGACACGTTTGCCGTTTTCGTCGATTTGCCGTCGTACCAGGTTATTACTGATCAATAAGGCTGCTCCGAGGGATATGGGTTTGATCTCTGAGGCGAGAAATGAGGGGAAACGTAGAGCTGCATGCTCAATTGGGCGTTTAAGCAGAAGCAAGCGATGTATCCCGGGATGAGGCGGGGACTCGAGATCCTGAAGGTAAGTTGGCGCGCGAGGCGGACGCATTTTAACCGCGATCCCTTACGCCCCCTGATAGTACCTCGGAGTTGGCGGTCCCGAAAGGGACACCTCTGATGCGGACGGTGACAACCGGCCCCCCTACGAGCTGGAAAGTGTATATCTGATCCCAATGCTGAAGAGCCGAACGCAAGCAAGAACAAGCACGCCCTCGAAGACTTCACGCGTTTCAGGGTGTGCTTGCTTCTCGTCTCATTGTGTCACCAAGCAGCCTACTCACGTACTGCGTTGTGCCGGACACTGTACCTATGTCTCCAAGAACCCACACAGTTCGAACTCATCGCACCTTGAGCGGAACTCTCCAGGCAGAGCCCCAGACGGTAAAGCCGGGACGGACGTTCTCGCATAACCGGTCTACAAAGCGCTCGAGCACCAATAACACGTCGCGTGTTGACGACGCAGTGGCTGGCCTCGGCCTAGACTGCAACTTGACAATGCCAAAACAAGGAAAGCAAGCTTGCAGTGGCAGACCGACACGAAGCACATCGACCCTGTTCACCTCGTGTATAGATACATAGAATCGATTCAGAGTGCGGGACACTGGATTGGAGGAGGCGCGTGCGTGTGTTTCTTTTCACTGTCCTTGGGTGTTCATGGGCGACCAACATGCAGGAACTTTGACGTTCGACGTCAGCTCCATGCCCGTATAACATTGTGGTAGTCGAATAACCTCGGATTGTAGGAAGACATCTAACTCGGTCCGAACTGGCAAGTCCAGGGGAGGAAGCAGAGGGGATGGTAGGTCGTCTGGGTCATCTGGAGTGGGTGTGGATGTTGGGAAGACGGTGGAACGTGGAAGGATGGATGGGTACGGCAACATACGACAACCGTTTTCGAGTGTGTTGGCGGGTTTCTGGTACGATGCGATACCCCGGATCCGATGATCATGTATCATACTCCATGGTTCGTATCTCATGTGCGTTACCTGTCAGTAAAACACGGCATAAGCCCTTGTGGCGTGGCCCTCAGACAAGTTGTCATATTCGAGTATGTTCCATGGGAATGACATGCAGTATCTACAGCTATCAAAATATACTTTTCGCCGTGGTATATGGACCTGTTTCATACCACGTATCACTACCAAAGCGGAAGCGTCCCGACCGGGTATGTAAAACAGCCACTTACGGGGTCGAACCATTCAACGCGACCGGGTTCGACATCCTGAACACTACACAATTTGCTGCGCTTTCGTTGGCGGGGCTAACGTCCAGGACTCAGCGCAGCTACACACAAGAACATGCCACGTTGAACATCCCGTGCATCAGGGAATGCATCGGGGAAGTCTTCGCGTTGCTTCGATTGAATGGCCGAACTGAAGCCTAGGACGGCCGAACCCAAGATGCTGGGTCCGTCTTGATATGATGCGTAGACCTCGGGAAGGCCCCAGTTGAAACGAAACCGACAAGCGTTCCGCCCACTGGCAGCAATCATGCCATGCGAATTTGGAAAGAAGGAACAAATGAATCTTCCGACACAAGCTTGTAGTAGACTGCGACAAACCACGTGACCTGTCGGAAGTCGGAAGTAGACGGTGATTGATCGATCGAGCCTCGCCGAACTTGATTCTTCACCACCACCATCACCACCACCACCATTACCTTGACTCTCAGTTTTACTTCTTCTTTCCAGATACGTGGGATCTATAGGATGTCGAGAGAAAACACAGCGGAGTTTGAAAACATCCGAGAAAAATTTGGCCGTTTCAGGATCCTGATCGTCGGGCGGGCGAATGCTGGCAAGACGACTATCCTCCGCGCAATCTGTAACTCTACGGAAAACCCAGAGGTTTACGATGGTAATGGAAACAAGGTACGAGCCTGACTCGATGCCTGTAGTTGAGCGGCATGCTAAGGTGTACGATCAGATCGATCTGTCCCAAGTCGAGGGATCCAGGGGGGTGAGTACTACTGCTACACATCGGACTGAGGCATGAGGCACGTTATAATCAATCATTGTCAGCGCGGAATGCACAACATCGAGAACGAACTGGTTTTCCGGAGCAATGATAAATTCGTCTTTCATGACTCGCAGGGCTTCGAAGCTGGTCGTGAAGATGAATTTCTGAGCATGAAAGAATTTATTGCCAATCGTGCCAGGACTACTTTTCTGAAGAAACGTATTCACGCAATATGGTAACAGGCAGAGCTGTGTGATAGGCATTGATTGATTGTTCTACCGGACAGGTATTGCATTCCAATGGATAAACTTGATCGAGCAATCCAAAGGGCCGAGGAAAAATTCTTTGGAGAATGTGACCCTGGAAATAGTGAGCTCATCATTACTATAGTCTTCCTCAGCTCATGGCCTATTTAGTTCCTGTTGTTGTATTGTTCACCAAATTTGATGCACTATTGGCTGTAGCTCTGGGAAAACTACCACATGCTGATCAACAGCTGCCATTACCAGAGAGGATGTCAAAGGCCCAGTCACTCATTGGAGGAATTTTTGAGAGAGCTGATGTATGGAGTCATCTTTCTCAAATGAAGCATGCTCCAAAATCCTGTGTTCAAATTGCAGGTTTTTATCATGCCTTCTTATACACAATGAGATCATGCTATTAACCCATACATATGTAAGGCATGCAAAAGTCTAATGAGGGATGTAACATCCTGCTGGAAAACACAGCAAGAGCCCTGAATGAAGAAACATTGCAAATGCTGCTTGTTTCAGCTCAGGAAACAAACATAGTACTTTGCATCAAATATGCAGTTCAAAAGTAAGTGATACAAATGTTGGATATTTGCATGATTTGACAACATTATCTAAATAAAGGATGATATCCAATGTGGATAGAGTATACAACTCTGCCATTCCTATGCAAAGTATGAACAGCCTGGAACTTGAGGATCTTGCAGTATGGTTTCCACATTTTTGGGTAAGGCAATATTTCACATTAAATGTTCAATGAATATGACTGAATGTATACTGGTTACTCACTCACCACTGGTAATCACAGTCTGTGAGTGGTGTATGCTTCTATGTCACCACTGGTCATGATGATGATGACATGTCTGCTGTTCATCTTACTATGGTAATCACAGTCTGTGAGTTGTGCATTATGGCATGCTGGTAAGAGTGGTGATGCTGATGATCCTATGTCCATTCTTCATCCTGCTCTGGCAATCATAGGAGGTGAGTTGTGGATTGTGGCATGTTGATGAGAGTGATGATGCTGATGATCCCATGTCCATTCTTCATCCTGCTCTGGTAATCATAGTTTGTGAGTTATGCATTGTGGCATGTTAGTGAGAGTGATGATGCTGATGATGCTATGTCCATTCTTCATCCTGCTCTGGCAATCATAGTTGGTAAGTTGTGGATTGTGGCATGTTGGTGAGAGTAATGATGTTGATGATCCCATGTCCATTCTTTATCCTGCTCTGGCAATCATAGGAGGTGAGTTATGCATTGTGGCATGTTAGTGAGAGTGATGATGCTGACAATGCTATGTCTATTCTTCATCCTGCTCTGATAATCATAGTTGGTAAGCTGTGGATTGTAGCATGTTGGTGAGAGTGATGATGCTAATGATCCCATGTCCATTCTTCATCCTGCTCTGGTAATCATAGTTGGTGAGTTGTGGATTGTGGTGAGAGTGATGATGCTGATGATCCCATGTCCATTCTTCATCCTGCTCTGGCAATCATAGGAGGTGAGTTGTGGATTGTGGCATGTTGGTGAGAGTGATGATGCTGATGATCCCATGTCCATTCTTCATCTTTCTCTGGCAATCATAGTCTGTGAGTTATGCATTGTGGCATGTTGGTGAGACTGATGATGCTGATGATCCCATGTCCATTCTTCATCCTGCTCTGGCAATCACAGGAGGTGAGTTATGGATTGTGGCATGTTGGTGAGAGTGATGATGCTGATGATCCCATGTCCATTCTTCATCCTGCTCTGGTAATCATAGGAGGTGAGTTATGGATTGTGGCATGTTATTGAGAGTGATGATGCTGATGATCCCATGTCCACTCTTCATCCTGCTCTGGCAATCATAGTTTGTGAGTTGTGGATTGTGGCATGTTAGTGAGAGGATTGATGCTGATGATCCCATGTCCATTCTTCATCCTGCTCTGGTAATCATAGTTTGTGAGTTATACATTGTGGCATGTTAGTGAGAGTGATGCTGATGATCCCATGTCCCTTCTTCATCCTGCCCTGGCAATCATAGAGGGTGAGTTGTGGATTGTGGTATGTTGGTGAGAGTGATGATGCTGATGATCCCATGTCCATTTTCCATCCTGCTCTGGCATTCATAGTCTGTGAGTTGTGGATTGTGGCATGTTGGTGAGAGTAATGATGCTGATGATCCCATGTCCACTCTTCATCCTGCTCTGGCAATCATAGGAGGTGAGTTATGCCCTGTAGTGTATTGGTGAGAGTGATGATGTTGACAATCCATCTCCATTTTTCATTTTGCCCTCACAATTATAGTTGGTGAGTTGCACATTATAGTATGTTGGTGGAAGTGATTTCACTAAAAACATAATGTCCATCCTTTAACCTATTATGGCATCCATAGATGGTGAGTTGTGTCTTGTGGCATGTTAGGAAAAATAATCATGTTGATGATCTAATGTCCATTCTTTATTTTTCTGTGATAATTCAGTTAGTAAGTTATACTATGCCATTTTGGCGTGAATGATTATACTGATGATTTCATGTCCATTCTTCATCATATTTCAGAATGTAAGTTGTCTATTGTAATATATTGGTGAACATCATAATACTGATACTCTGATATTTGTCTTCTGTCCTACTTTTGCAATCATAGTCTGTAAGTTATTTACTCTGACACAGTGATCATGACACTTATCAGGCTAATAATTCCATGTTTGTTCTATATCCTGCCTTGCCACTCATAGGATGTAAGTTGTATATTCTGGGATATTCATCAGGCTAATCACATTAATGGTTATCACTTTTCTTTTCTCTTTGTGTTATAACCATAGCCTGTAAGTATATATTCCACTGCAACATCATAATCACATAAGTGATACCACTCTGTTTTCCACTCATCAACAGATGGTAAGTTTTCAAACTATTTAATTTCATTATCAGCTGAACATTACTAATTCTATATTTGTTATATAATTTTATCACTCTCAGGCAGTTAGGAAGGATGGAGTATACCACTTCCTTTCATATGCTTTTCTATTCTAATACTTTATTACATAGGTCCATATGTCTGCAAGTCAAGCTGATATTCTGAAATCAAACCATTGGGTATGCTCTTTAACCTTTAAATTATTCATTGAAATCTGATTGAACATGAAAGATAAATCTTGCCACATGGAAGCAAATCCTTCTGGCTGGTATTGGTATGTTTTAACTGCTTATTGTACATGTTTTCATTGGCAAACAATGTTAATTTCTTATAATATAGATACACTTCTCATATTGGAGCATTCTTTCTATCTTTTTCAGAAAAATAATCCCCAACCAGTTGTGTCTGCTGCTGAAAAGTACAAAACATCCAACATACCTGCCATGATTAGAGTAGCCATGAAGGAAATCTTCAAGAAATATGGCAAAGCATCTAAAGAGGAAAAGGTGGATATGATCCTCAATGTCATTCTTCAGAATCATATGAGTGAGTCTGGTATATCTTTTAATATTATATACATTAATATTTCTATTCCAGCAACTGAATGACTTGATTCCCCTGTCAAGGTCATGATGTCAACACTCTAAAGGATAAAGTTGAATGACAAGAGGACTTAGAAGATCCTCTAGACAACAAAGAATTCTTACCAATGTATCACACTCCTGGCTGTATAATATAGCACAAAAGTGCAGCAGATTGGAATGGCATCTTGAAACTTGAGATGACAGATAGATAAGTTCAAGACAACTTTTCATCATGCATCTATTTCAGTCGAAATCCCATTTCTATTGCTGATTGGTAATCAAATCCATATGGGAAAAGAAATAATACTAGTGGGTCCAATTCAATAACAAACCCTAGTAACTCACATGTCTACAGCCATCACTGTGATCTACTTGGAGCAGCAAATGTTATTCATTCATCTTATTCACTAGGGCAACAGACCATTCCGAAGGTTCTCCTGCCCATGCAAAAAGTCTGGTTCGGTGCAACACTCCGCGATTGCATTCATGAGCCTGTAAAACGTGCGGGAACCCTCACAGTATGCAATCAGTATGGTGATGTCAATGGGAGTATGCCATGTCCTCGATGTGGCGCTGCGATGCTCGATACTCCGGTACAGCTTGGGGCAAAGTTTCATCTGTCAGCTTCAGGAATGCCTATCACTTTGGTGATTACGGCAACGACTGCTTCGTTGTCCTTGTCGTTGACGTGCTGATCATCACAGTTGTCCTTTCCGGTGCATTCTTCATTCCATCATTCCAGGACCACAGAACAGATTGGGGACCAGTCCTTTCCATAAATCCGAATCTTGCATAGGAGGAGCGCCTATAAAGTCCAACATCTAGTGGGCTCTGACATGGAATCCTCCAGCGTCGACAAATTTCCGAGGTGAAGAATGCATGTACCCACCTCCGATTACCAGACACCCCCAGATAGGACGGCCTCTTCGAGCTCAGAGCTCCTCCCCTTATTGATGCAACATGTATCTGTCTAAACGTACCTGCAACCGCAATCCGTTCGAGCTTTCTCACAAAATCTGAGGAGTTTCTGGTATCCTGGTCCACTCGGAGCAGGCCGTCTGCTGACTTGAAGCTTCTTATTGGGTGGTTCGTGAGATAGAGGTTCATGGTTGCCCCACCGATGGGAAAAGATGGCGAAGTTGATGTTCGACTGAATGTACTCGGTCTTTCAAAATCTCAGGATCCCCCAGGAGTAAGAGCTAGCCCGCAGACTTACAAAGGAGAGAGGGCTTCTGGATCTATCACCAAAATGCCCATCTTTCTGGCCTCCTCATCTTGTTCGAGCAACAGTTTCGCGAGGTGCGAGTCAAAGGGGGAGCCGATCTGTGGCCTGGATGTCCCCTATACCTTGCTCTGCTTGAGGAGTGTCGTGACACGGAGAAGATGAGTCAGAAGGGCGTACAAGACTTTAATTTCAAAGGTGGTCTGAAGACGCTGATGTGCCAAGGTCTCGCTTTCAGTGAGGCTGAGCTGCATGATGGGCAGGGCTATTGAAAGTGGGGTCGGGGTGAAGACTTGCCTGAGTGGTCCTACTTGCGGAGCCGCTGCATCCACAACGACTGTGTGGGCATATCCTATAATCTGACATGCTATCCGTCACTGTAGAGGACCGGTGTTGTGAAAAGTGGGCGGCGCCAGGACCGGATCCGGATGTTTCCCATCCATCTCAATTGTCATCATGTTGGTGGTAGCAGTGGAGGGAGCCGGGATCCTGGGGAGAGGGTGGGCACAGTGCGTGGACGAGCCAGGGGCCTGCTGTGGTGGGAGTGTGTGTAGGCGGGGGTGTAGCATGGATCGTCGTCTTCGTCAGACTAGTTGCTCTTCGATGTGAGTCTAGTTTGACTCCAGTGTGGTCAAGGATTGTTGGCGTATAGCATAGTTCAGTCGATGAGAGAGCCATATGCCCTTGACGAGCTGGCGTGTCCATCGATTAGTAGCGTGGCGAGGTTGTGGCTATTCCAACGTCATACATACTTTGGGGGGCACGAGGTAGTCGTTCATAATAGAGATCAATTTCTCCACGGTCGAGTCGGGTTGAGCGAAGAAGATGACGCAGACGTTGACATGACCCGATCCCGATCCGGATCATACCACACGTCCTCCTTTGTGCATCCGACCACCAACACAAACACCAGGGCTTCCGTCCAGCGCACCCCTCAATACCATTTACATGAATACCTATCCATCCAACGACCGCAGACAAGACACTCGTCCACGTCTGACCTGTCCACGGCTACTTTCCCGTCCGAGTCCGACTCCCATTCGAGATTCACCATGAGGGCTACCATCGCTTCCGTCTCGTCTTTCCTTTCGCTCGTGTCTGCATCCGTCTTATACACACCACAGAGTCAACAAGTCCTGCAGGACGACAGGTCGAGATGACCGAAGCGAACTCCAACCAACTATTGACCGTGCACGACGACGATCCCGTCGAGGTCATGCGTCTAGTCGACCCTGTTCACGCCACGACCCTCCACGAACCGCGACTCTTTGTAGTCTTTGGGTTCGAACTAGCATGGATGACAGAGGGCGACAAGTTGCAGCTCAAGAAGCAAGGACTGTCGTTCATGGATCCCACTGGACGCGAAGACCTCTTCAGCTCGACGGATTCCGAGAAGTAGGCGGGTATGTAGTTGAACGACTTTGCTCGATAGTCCGAGGGAATTCAATCACCGTACGTGTCGTTGCAGAGTGGTCCGAGCTTTGGTACCAAGAAAAGGTCCACGAGATCATGGAGAGCCTCAAGATGGAGGAAATGGTGCACAATCTCGTAACCTGACCTCGTTTTCGATCTGTTCTACCGCTCCGAGTGTGAAGTACAGAGCTCTTGCTGGATTTATAACAAACTACTCGAGGTAGGTTTTTGAGGACCTAGGCGTCTCCCTGTTCTCATTCGCTTTCTCACTGCGTGCTAGATTATCACAGACGGGCCTCCAGGGATTCACGTCTCGAGACAGACAGTTACGCATATGTTCCCCTAAGCCAGCGTGATTGCTCGGTATGAGTCTACGCGTGGAGGGTCCCGACCGAACCCTGCTACCAAGATATCATGCATCATCGGTGCCCACTAAGATTCCGCCAACCATCGCTTCCCGCTTCTTCCAGCGCTTGGTGCAGACGACGACGGTTCTGGAACGGTCACTGTCCTCGAAGCTTTTAGAAAGCTGGCTTCAAGCCCGAGCTCCCCGCCGAGTTTCATTGGTATGCTGTGGCAGAAAGGGGGCTCCCAGATAGTCAAGACGTCGTCTCGGAATACGTGCATCATAGCAAGGACGTCGGGGCCATGATTCGATTCGTGAGTAAGCCTCCCATAGAGACGTGAAAGAGGGTGGGTCGCCAACGTGGAACATCCTCCGGGACATGACGGTGTATACGCCCAAGGGCGTTGAACCCACTGACGTTTTATCACCACCGACATCGACACGCTGTTGACGAACTGGGCTGCCAAGATGGCTACTGCATATTCCTCTTCTCCCGTCACTAGGGCAGTGACCCCCGTCCACCCCGTTTGTGGGCGTCGATCACCACGTTAATCGGCGCTCGTCGTTTTGACCAACTCTATAGTGCGGGTGTGGGATCAGACCACACGTCGTAGCACCGTGCTGCACTACGGAAGGCGATCCATTCCGGACGTTCAATCCCTATATCCACATTGCGAACGATCGGATAGACTTGAAGGACGGCGAGTTTTCGTTCAAGGTGCGTATGTGACGTCCAAGGTGGCACGGTCGAGCTGACGTCCGTCTGACAAATCAGAAGCATGCGCTGGCGTCTGCAAAGGTGGTTATGGGATTTACGGTCGAGTTGGGTGGATGGGTGGATTAGATGTAAAGCTTTCATCTGTCTCGCTCTTCCAGATGACCGTCCATAATGGACCTCCGAAGAAGAGCCATACCCAACCAACCTTATCGAGACTACCTGGGTGTTGGAGAAGCCCCTTCACATCCTGGCGTACGTAAGCGATCACGTTCCTGTTCAGCAGCGGGCAACAATGTTCGTACGCCGTGAAGCAGTCTGCTGCAAACCACAGCAAATTCGCATATTCTTCTGCGTTTGGTTACAGCGTCCCCGTTGCCACATATCGCTCAAAGAGCACGCGATCGACCCCGCACTTGCGTTATCGGACAATGATAGTGACATTTGGAAAGTCTGTAGACAAACCAAGGAGGCGAGAATCGAAGGGGGCCGATGGCTGCGGTCGATGTGGTACCCTTGGCCTGGAGTGGAAGTCGAGACTTGGCTCGTACCACCATTCCATCGGCGCCGCTCTACGTTCCGGTACACCGCATCCGCGGGTCACGCAAGTTGCTGACAGCTGAGGGCGGCTGGGCGATGTATAATCAACGTGAGGACGGACGCGCACCCGAACCCGAATCCCCAGGCAGCATGTATGAGACGTCCAAGGCAGGCCTGGAAGCCCGGGCAGTGTCCAAGGCCGGTGTTTCAGGTATCGTCGACCTCTCTTTGCCTGTTCTGCGCATTGGGCAGGCAATGCGCACGGACGCGCATTCTAACTTGATCATCCCACGTGCTGTCATGCCTACTCCCCATGGGACCTATGATGGAAGTGGCAAGGACATAGTATGTGGCTCGTTACCGCTGTATTCGGGCCCCCGAACGTCCAGGTTGGGGTTAGTAGACTGAGTAGGTGAAGAGGCCAATATTATGTTCCGGCGGAAATCGCAGCACTCATGACTCGTAGAGCTTAGTTACATTTCCAGACTCGGGCGCGCTGTGCAGAATCTGATTGCGATTCCTGAGGCTTGAGTTTCAGGTGGTGGTTTCATGTATTTACAAAAAAAAAAGACCCGAATACCTCATGTCATGATGAGTCAAGATGATAAGTAAAATGGGTTTAACTTAGGGCGGAGTTGGAAGCTCTAAACTTGCTCATGATGCATCATGATCCAGTAGGCTCCCGCTGAGTTCTGTGTACTACGTCGGATCAGACTCTTCGGATTTTTTAACGTTGATAACAATCTGAGCACGCAGTATGGCGCAGATTGTTCCAAAACGAGCACCTTTCTGGCATGAAGGTTCTCACAATAGTTATCCGTACAAACAAACATCTCGTAAGAGATATGGACGTGGCTGTGAGTCTGGCAGCGTGAGCCCGTTCATACCCGTTGCCTCACTCTTGAATTTTGATCCAGGTTTCCAGTTTATGGAATGGCAAAGTCTGCCACGGTAATCGTTCCCCGGCGTGAACACAATCATAACTGCAACAACGACTTATCAGCCACTATATTACATAAGCGGCATCACGTCAGCCACATTGCGGTACGAAATGCTTCCACCGTGCCTGCTTCGATGCCACGGTTTGCTAGAAGCCTAACCATATGAGGCATGTCGTATTCCGTATCGCCCAGCTGTACTCTCTAGCACTTGCCCTCTACCTCCATCCATGTTTGGTCATGTCTCCGTCGTGCAACGACATCTGTACGCGGCAGCTCGCAACAGCAAGACTCTCCAGCTCCTCTTTCGATGTCTTCTCAGAGTGGCGCTCTACCCCGGCACGTTCTCACTGGCAGTGCTCTGCGTGTTGTACAGCATCGCAGAGTACACGTTCACCACGTTTTACTTTGTCGTGCTCGGATGGGTCTGGAAGCCTGCCTTTCCGCTGAGCTGGCGTCTCGTGCTCTTGTCGTTGTTCGTGGTGCCCACGTTTGCGTTTTTTCACCTCTTGCGGCTCTCTGCGCATCGCTTGCTGCTTGCGCGCCATCGATGGCGGCTCGGACAGGGCTCGTGTCCGGGACCGTCCCGCGGGTATACCATGCTACCACGAAGCGGATCCAGCTCGCCGGAGGACAGAGAGCTGTCAGGCACGAGGGCCGACGAAGATCGTGATTTGGGATACGTCGAATTCGGGGATACAGGTTCACCAAGACTTCGGGCGCGTTTCCAGCATCACGCACACCGCCATCCCTTTTCGGGGCCGTCATCCCTGCAGTTCATCTTTTGGTCCGCGATATTGTGTATCAGTCTCTGGCTGGGACTGCACTCCCAACATCCGGGAGACGTGCGGTACCTCCCGCTCATCGAAAAAGCCAATGCGCATCCGGACAGGGCTGGGTATGCGAACCAAGGTAAATACGATTAGCCGACCCTGTTCGGGATCACATTTATTAACCGGGCTGTAGAGAAAATATTCATCGCCGCCATGTTTTCTAATAACGAAAGGGTCATACCCTATTGGTCCGACAGCCTCGTCAAAGCCATCCATTACCTCGGAGCAGACAACGTCTTTGTCTCCATCCTCGAGAGCGGAAGCGATGACCGATCCCCAGCACTCCTCCAACAGTTCAGTGACAGACTGGCCGGCATGCATGTGGCGAGGCGTATTTTGGTGCGAGACAAGGCGATCACGAAACCGGACGACATGAGCGGCAATAATCGCATCGATTTCCTTTCTGCTCTTCGAAACCGTGTCCTCGAACCCTTGGTGGAGAAGGGAGGATATGACAAGGTTATGTTCTCGAACGATATCTATATCGAGCCAGAAACGATCGTCGAACTCCTCAAGACGGCTGATGGAGAGTATGACATGGCATGCGGACTGGATTTCGGCCATTTTGGGTGAGCCTGGGAATAGTCTGCTTTGCCATTACATGGATTGATGTTATGCGTGAAGGGCATACGATATGTGGGTTCTGCGTGATAAGCTAGGAAGACTAACCAGTGGGATGTACGTCCCGATAACTTATCCTTGTCATGCGATTTGGCGAGAAACTTACTCTTCCATCAGATGGCCCTACTTCTTTGACTACGAAGGCTACGAAGCCATGCAAACCGAGTCGCCGGTGCCGGTGTTCACATGCTGGAACGGGATCGTCGTCTTCAAGGCCGATCCCGTCCTTCCCATCCATCTACGGTCTAATCGTACCCTCTCGAGCGATCCGCTACCATTCGAGCTCCCCACCACGCACCCAGCTGCCCACGATCCATCGTTGCGCGGCCCGAGCCCTGCATTGACACCCCCGGTCCGTTTCCGTGCGTCTGCGGAGGGAGAATGCTTCTCGTCGGAATCCTTCCTGCTGCCGTATGATTTCAGACGCATGTTTAACATGCAACGGATCTTTGCCAACCCACGTGTCATTGTTGGTTATGACTGGCGGTACGTGTGACGTTTCTCCATAATTAATACCCCACGCGCCCGACCTTTCCTATTTTCGGCCATGGGGCTTTTTTTTTTTTTGCCAACGGCATCGCTCTCGAGATTGAACCTTTTTTGCTTCCTTGCATCGCAGGTTTTACGTGTATTTCAAGTGGTGGATGAGACATCCCGTGGTCAAGTGGTGGATAGAAAAGATTTATGATGGGGCGTGGATGCAAAAGGCCATAATGGTCGTCGGTGATGCGGACCGTGTCTCTCATTGGGATGGCGGAGACTGTCATCCGTGGTGGTAAAATGAATAAAAACCGGGGTGCCGTGTTCCTCGTTGCTTTTTTTTTTTTAATTACGGGTTCGTGGTCGTGTTCTTTCTCTTCAGGGGTTCGGTCTTGTGGCAGATTCTAGGGTCGGTTCGAGCAGACCTTCGAGGAATCATTACATTTATACTTTACTATCTATATTGTAGAGCGAGGCCCCCCGTATCTAGCTACTACTGACCAGTATAAAAGTTTGGTTCAGACCTGTAGAAATGATGTGGGCTCTATACCCGTTTGCGGCGAAGGATCTGCCATTCGACGACTCGAACAAGGTGTAAAGGGGTATTTTCTACAGCTGAGCGCCATGAATGGAGGTCGTGACAATGTGAGTCGATTATACGCCTTTACTCGAACCCATCGACCACGAGCCAAGTCGTCGATAGTCGAATTCAGCCCTGCCGAGCGGGATTCAGAGATCGCGCACTTGCAAGTTTTGTGAAATCAAACGCTGGAGTTGTGGAGAAAAGTGTGTCTAAGATGTTATTCCCGAGACAAGATACATGCGGTCATACCTTGATATCCCGACATTGCCATCGCATATAGCCCGAGTTGGCATCGGATGCGTCATCTCGCAGCAAAGTCGGTCCAAAGGACATACGTCACGCGAAGTGACCGAGGGAAATCTGCTCGAAATGAAGTCGTTACCCCGTGAATGGGGCGCCTTCCGCCCGCCGATCTGAGGACGCGGGCCTGGCAGTGACTCACCAGGGATACCATCAGCACGGTTTACTTCCTTGGGCTCCCTGTTGCTAAATCTGGAGAATAAATTCGGGCATTGCCAATTGGACCTACATGTGGGCAACATGTGGGGAACGAATCTGGGGAAGAGCGCAGGGCAGGTGTTTGTCCGGCGCTCCGAAAGCTTGTCGTAACGAACATCCCGCGTGCAACGCCAGTGAGCTACGTTCACGGTGTGGTACGAGCCACGGCGGTTGCACAGGATGCTGAGACGCGATATTTGCTCCATTGAGCTATGATGGCATGCTTGTCCTGGTGAAATAGTGAACATCCTTACAAGCCTTGTTCCTGACGAAGATATTACCTGCAAGATGAAACCGTGACTGATGGTTTCGGTCGACGGTGGATGGTGTGGATGTTGTGCGTTGAGATAGCAATGCACCGTACAGCCGTACCGCGTCGGTCAGGACGGTTTAGGAGCTTTTGAAACTGGACGGCGACCAAAGAAAGGCTTAAGAGGCGAGTGGCGGACACGGACGCAAGCCATCACTTGACGGCGGGTGTATTCATCACGTTCTAGCCGACGTCGTCTTGCCGTATCTTTGTAGTCACCCCCCCTTTGGCGCCACCCCCCGTTTTCTTCCCATCGCGCGGGTCCACTCGCACCAAAGTCGAGCTTCTTGCCTGCCAACCGGGCTCTGCCGTGTGGGGGCGATAATCAGATTCCACAAGTGCACGCGCGTGTTCGTTTTGCTTCTTTCGCTGTGTTGCATTGCCTCGAGCGC
>JBBPSV010000236.1:0-24772 GCA_038093795.1 Retiboletus fuscus
GCTCTTTGTGAGCAGATACCTCGCCCAAAGGTCCTCAGTCGTACCGTAGCGTCAAGAACGCTGGTACTCCTCTAGTCCCAGAACCCCCTTGAGTCTACGCTCGACCCTACCTGGGCCAAGCGTAACAGTCGGTGAAAACCTGAACCGGGGTAGAGGAGCCATGCAAGAGGTGTTGCCAAGCCTTCAAGGCATGGATGATGGCGAGAAGTTTGCGGTCATGAATGTTGTAATTATGCTTTGTGGGGGAAAATGACTGGGATAGATACGAGCAAGGGTGCCAAGCACCGTTCTCGTCGGTCTGGAGTAGAATGCCACCCATGGCCACGCCAGAGGCGTCGGTCGCGATGGCAAACGGCGCACTGGGGTCGGGGAGGCGGAGCACCGGTTTCGAGAGGAAGAGCTCCTTTAGATAAAGGAACACAGTTTCCTGTGATTCACCCCAGTGCCAAGGCTGGGTTTTCTTAGTGAGATCTATGAGGGGGTGAGCAATGGTAGAGTAGTCCAGGATGAATTGCCTATAGTAATTGGCAAATCTGAGGAAGGACCAGACTTCTTTGACGGAGGTTGGGGCGGGCCAAGAGGTGATTCTGTCAAGTTTGACAGGGTCCATAGCGAGCTTCCCGGGGGAGAGAATCATGCCGAGGTAGTCCACCTGTTCTGTGGCAAAGGAACACTTAGACAGGCGAAGGTGGAGGTCAAGCTCTTCCATCCGTTGGAGGACTTTTTTAGTCTGTTCCATATGGAGCTGCTCATCGGGGGAGAAGATAAGGAGGTCGTCCATATAGATGACGAGCCATCTTTCGGAGATCATGTCCCTAAACGAATCGTTCATGAAACGTTGGAATGTGGCAGGGGAGTTAGTCATTCCAAAGAACATGATCATGGGTTCGAAGAGGCCCTTGTGAGTAAGGAAGGCGCCTTTCCATTGGTGTCCTTCTTTGATCCGGACATTATTATAACCCCATCGGACGTCGAACTTGGTGAAGACCTTAGTGTCTTGCACTTTATTGATGAGGTCGTCGATCCGAGGCAAGGGGTACACATCTCGGATCATCTGGTCATTGAGCTTCCGGTAGTCCATACAGGGTCAGAGCTTGGGATTTCCATTGGAGTCGAGTTCCTTCTTCTGAACAAAGAAGAAGGGGGATGCTTGGGGAGAGTTCGAGGGGCGAATGGCGCCGGACCGGAGGTTCTCTTCCAAGAAGGCTTTGGTGGCTTCGCGCTCCCATGGGGATAGCAGGTATAGTTTGCCTATCTTGGGTTCGAAGCCTTCTTTAAGGTTAATCTCATGGTCGTAAGTCCGTTCCGGTGGGAGTTGTCCAATTGGTCGTTCTTCAAACACCTTTCGGAACTGCTCATACTCGGCTGGGAGGGTGACTTCAGGTTTCTTGTTGAACTCCGCTTGTGCGAGTTGCATGGCGGAGGTGATCTTGGTGATGACCAGAGAGCCTAAAGGGTAGAACCGCGATCCACACCGTTGGATTTGGCCTATATGATAATGGTCATGAGCTCTTTGGCAGAACTCGCTCTCAGATTCTTCATCAAGATACTCGTAGAGTCGGGCGTGGTCAACGCAGTTGACCTTAACTTGGCGTGGAGGAGTCCAGTCGAAGCTGGGCCGCTTAAATCGGTCACTATAGTCGGAGGTAGCGATGTTGTGTTCTTGGAAGAGGGTCTTAGATTGGTCACAGGATTCGGGGATGTCGATCGTCTGTTTGAACCAGTCGATCTTTGGATTGGTAGAGTGGAGCCAGGGAAGTCCAAGGATGACATTCTCACTCCTGCAGGATATGACGTGGAAGAGGACCTTTTGAGTGATTCCTCCAGTGTTGGCATAGAGGGTACAGGTGAACCGGATGGCTCCGTGCGAGTTGCTAGATTGGTCAACGTTCCGGACTGGAATGGGTTTCGGTAGTCGAGTGATGGGGAGTTTATGCTTTCGCACGAAGTCCCAGTTGATGCAAGAGATGTCGGCGCCACTGTCGATCAAGGCGCGGGTGTCAATGGCTTTGAGGGTGTGCACAGGTACGATGAGCTGAACTGGGATCTGTATAGATTTGTGAGTCTCAGATACTAGTACATTGGCACACCTAGGAGGAGTCCGTGTTGACGGGGTCCTCCGTTCTAAAAATCCTTGTGGGAGAAGGAGATTCTAGCTACTGACTCGGCTTCGTCGTCATCATCCTCACAGTCAGCTAGCCCAGGGGGATCATCCTTCTTCACCTTTCGGGCTTTCTTGGGGTTCTTGGGTGACTCGTAGACCTTGCACTCCTTTGCCATGTGGCCAGTCTGGCGGCATCAGAGGCAGTGGCCTTCCTTGAAACACTTCTGCCTTTCGGCTTCAGTGAGCTTAGGGGGAAGATGAACCGCGTCGACGTCCATGGTGTCGGGGTCCTTTTCTTCTTTCTTGGAATAGGTTGGTATGTACAGGGTACTCGACTTCTTATGTTGCTGAGCGATTCCGCAGGCTTGGTGGTGGTGAGAGTCAAAGAGGGCCACCTTCTTGTACCAGTTGGCGATTTTCGTGGGGGGGTTCTCCATCCGGAGAACATCGAACATCAGATCTTCGGGTATACCCACAGAGTAATAGGAGACTAAGACCGAATCGTCAGTTACTCCTGCGACGGATACCTTGGACCTAAACTGGGTGGTGTAGTTAGCCAGGGAAGGGGAAAACTTGCCCTTCTTTCCGGGGATCATTCACTTGGTGGCAAGCCAAGTAAGCGCGTTGGTAACCGATTCTGAGTGGGAGAAAACTCCTTTGAAGTCGGACCACCTCCCAAGGGAGAAGCCTCCACCAGAGTTCTTGGATTCTTGGAAGGTATCAGCCCATGTGGATGCTGTACCTTTCTTCATGAAAGAGAGTGCATAGGCAATTCGCCTAGCATCGTCGTTATAGATTTCTGCATTGATGGAGAGGTACAGTTGTACCGAGCGAAGCCAAGGCTTCACTTTCGTGAGGTTTCCGTCGAAGTCCTTGGGGACTCCGAGACGGATTTCCATGGGCTTAGTTCCCATGATGGGAGTCTGGGGCTGGGGTGCGGCTGGGGCTGTGGCTGGGAAGATATGACCGCTTTGAGCGATCAGAGTCAGTGACGGTGGGGTGGGGCTACAAGGGATAACTGCTCCAGCTGAAAGCTGGTGGGACAGTAGTCTAGAGAGTTCTTGTGATTCTGCTTCCGCGGATGGGGAGCATAGCTCGAGATCAAGGTCGGGGTTATCAGAGCCTTCAGTGGAGACTTCTGAGTCCAATGTTTCTGAGGCTGAGGATTCGGCGGTTGGCTGGTCTGTGGCTCTCCACAAGGTGGAGATCGGTGGCGGTCGGGCTGAGGAGGAGGGCCTACTCGATGGTAGCCGCGACGTGGTAAGCTAGAGCTTTTGTTACGCTTGGCCCGGGTAGGGTCAAGCATAGACTCAAGATGAGGGTCTGGGACTAGGGAGTACCAGCGTTCTTGACGCTATGGTACGACTAAGACCTTCGGGCGAGGTATCTGCTCATGAAGAGCACACTCAGCGTCGAAGGATACGATGAGTCTGAGGAGGACAAGTCTTATCCCAGTCTTGGGAGATCGAGCGTAGGAGTTATCTCAAGAGTAAGATTGAGTAGCTCTAGCTTAGGGAATACAAGCGTAGAGACTAAGGTTTATATACGCGGACCATGGAAGGTCGTAGAACTCCCTGGAACGAGTGGGAGAACAAGGAACTAAGAGTGATATGACTTGGGGAAGCGTAAAGACTTGGGATGAGTCGAAATGAGTCATATCCGCTGCGGATCTGTCAATCAGTGTCGATCAGAAGCAGCTGTCGATCAAAGATTATCATGAAACAAAGAAGTGGCCAGAACGGCCCGAAGCGACAATGACAGCGGGGTCATTAGTCGGAAATGAACATGTGATGCGGTCCATGGGAATAGTGACCTACGTGCCGTATGAGACTGGTCTGGGTAGCACCAGATGAGATGGATGGTGATCCATCGAGACTAAGCTAAGTGAAAAGAAGGAAAGAAACAAACGGGGCCAGGTCAAGTCGTAACACCAACTTACTCTAAGAAGGAAGAAAAGGACCCCGACGCCATGGATGTCGACGCCGTCCGTCTTCCCCCTAAGCTCACGGAAGCCGAAAGACAGAAGTGCTTCAAGAAAGGCCGTTGCCTCCAATGCCGCCAGACTGGCCACATGGCAAAGGAGTGCAAGGTCTACGACTCTCCCAAGAACCCCAAGAAAGCCCGAAAGATCCAGAAGGACGATGTTCCTGAGCTGATCGACTGCGATGACAATGATGAAGTCGAGTCAGTAGCTAGGATTTCCTTCTCCCAAAAGGATTTTTAGAACGGAGGACCCCGTCAATGCGGACTCCTCCTAGATGTGCCAATGTACTAGTATCTGAGACTCGCAAATCTATGCAGATCCCAGTTCAGCTCATTGTACCTGTGCACTCCCTCAAAGCCGTTGACACCCATGCCCTGATCAACAGTGGCACTGATATCTCTTGCATTGACTGGGACTTTGTGCGAAAGCATAAACTCCCCATCACTCGACTACCGAAACCCATTCCCATTTGGAACGTTGACCAATCCAGCAATTCACACGGAGCCATCTGGTTCACCTGCACCCTCTACGCCAATACTGGAGGAATTACCCAAAAGGTTCTCTTCCATGTCATGTCCTGCGGAAGCGAGAACGTTATCCTCGGACTTCCCTGGCTCCGCTCCACCAACCCGAAGATCGACTGGTTTAAACAGACGATCGACATCCCCGAATCCTGCAACCAATCCAAGGTTCTTTTCCAAGAACACAACATCGCTACCTCAGAGTATAGCGATCGATTCAAGAGACCCAGCTTTGACTGGACCCCCCCATGCCAAGTGAAGGTCAACTGCGTTGACCACGCCCGACTCTACGAATATCTTGATGAAGAATCAGAGAACGAGTTCTGCCAAAGAGCTCACGACCATTATCGTATAGGCCAAATCCAACGGTGTGGATCGCAGTTCTACCCTCTAGGCTCTCCGGTCATCGCCAAGATCACCTCCGCCATGCAACTCGCACAAGCAGAGTTCAGCAAGAAACCCAAAGTCACCCTCCCAACAGAATACGAGCAGTTCCGAAAGGTGTTTGAAGAACGACCAATCAGACAACTTCCGCCGGAACGGACTTACGACCATGAGATTAACCTTAAAGAGGGCTTCAAACCCAAGATAGGCAAACTATACCCGCTATCCCTGCGGGAGCGTGAAGCTACCGAAGCCTTCCTAGAAGAGAACCTCCAGTCCGGTGCCATCCGCCCTTCGAATTCCCCTCAAGCTTCCCCTTTCTTCTTCGTCCAAAAGAAAGAACTCGACTCCAACGGCAACCCTAAGCTCTGACCCTGCATGGACTATTGGAAGCTCAACGACCAGACCATCCGAGATGCATATCCCTTACCCTGGATTGATGACCTCATTAACAAAGTGCAAGACACGAAGGTCTTCACCAAGTTCGACGTCCGATGGGGCTACAACAACGTCCGAATCAAGGAAGGGCACCAATAGAAAGGCGCCTTCCTTACCCACAAGGGCCTCTTTGAACCCCTGGTCATGTTCTTCGGAATGACCAACTCCCCTGCCACGTTCCAACATTTCATGAATGATTCGTTTAGGGACATGATCTCCGAAGGGTGGCTCGTCATCTATATGGACGACCTCCTCATCTTTTCCTCAGACGAACAGCTCCATACCGAACGGACTAAACGAGTCCTCCAACGGATGGAAGAACTTGACCTCCACCTCTGTCTATCCAAGTGTTCCTTCGCCACGGACCAGGTGGATTATCTCGGTATGATCCTATCCCCTGGTAAACTCGCCATGGACCCCGTCAAACTTGACGGAATTACCTCCTGGCCCGCCCCAACCTCAGTCAAAGAAGTCCAGTCTTTTCTTGGATTTGCCAACTACTATAGGCAGTTCATCCCGGACTACTCTACCATCGCTCGCCCCCTCATAGATCTCACTAAGAAAACCCAGCCCTGGCACTGGGGCGAATCACAGGAAACCGCGTTCCTTCGTCTAAAGGAGCTCTTCCTCTCAAAACCTGTGCTCCGCCTCCCTGACCCCAGTGCGCCGTTTGCCATCACGACCGACGCCTCCGGCGTGGCCACAGATGGCATTCTACTCCAGACAGATGAAAACGGTGCTTGGTACCCTTGCTCGTACCTATCCCAGTCATTCTCCCCCGCAGAGCGAAACTATGACATTCACGACCGCGAACTTCTCACCATCATCTGTGTGCTCAAGTCCTGGCATCATCTCTTGCACGGTTCCTCCTTGCCGGTTCAGGTCTTCACCGACCATAAGAACCTCACCTACTTCCGAGCCCCCCAGAATCTTAATCGCCGACAAGCCCGCTGGCTACTTGACCTCGCGGACTTTGACTACAAGATGATCCATGTCCCTGGATCTCTCCTCGCTGGTCTGGACGCCCTATCCCATCGTCCGGACTTTCTTACCCATGCATCCGACAACACCCAGACAGTCCTCCTCCCGGATTCCATCTTTGTCCACCTCATTGATTCCACCCTCCAGGATCACATCAAGACTACATCGAAGAATGATCCCTTGTTCCTTCAGACTCTTCAGGCCTTCGACGGCTCCATCCCTACTGCCTTTCGCTCCCGCCTTAGCGACTGGCAGCTTCATGAAGGCGTCCTGACCTATCAAGGTCGTGTCTATATTCCCCCTGTCACCGGACTGTGTAAGTCCATCCTCCAGCGTTGCCACGATCACGAGTCTGCTGGTCACTCAGGCTTCCTTAAGACCCGACAGCTCGTTGCGAGCGAGTTCTGGTGGCCTGGTTTGGCCCAGTACGTTTGCAAGTATGTCGAGGGTTATGCCCTGTGCCAGCAGCACAAGGTCAACACCCACCCCATGACCCCTCCGCTCACACCCAACAAGTCCACCGCCACTCGCCCCTTTCAACAGATCTCCTGTGACATGATCACGGATCTCCCCGAGTCCAACAGTTTCACGGCTGTAATAGTCTGGGCTGACTTCGCATCTTCAAAGGGGGCTGTTTTCTGCCCTACCACCAAGACTGCTACTGCAAAGGACGTCGCTGTCCTCTATTTTAAGAAGGTTTACCCCAGATTTGGACTCTACAAGAAGATCATCTCTGATCGAGGTCCCCAATTTGCTTCTCACTTCGCAAAAGAACTCAGTAGGCTTCTCGGGTGTTCCCTTGCATTATCCACCGCGTATCACCCCCAGACTGATGGAGAAATGGAACGGATCAATCAGGAACTCGAGACTTACCTGCGGATCTTTGCGGGGAATAACCCCACCACATGGGCAGATCGGCTGATCCACGCTGAGTTTGCTCACAATCACCACCCTCATTCCGTCACCGGAAAATCCCCATTTTACCTAATGATGGGATATGAACCCACTCCGGTCCCCACTGTCCTCCCACTCACGGATCTCCCTGCTGTGGAAGATTGTATCAAGGAACTCACCGCTGCCCGCCAAGAAGCCCTTGCTGCGCATGAATTAGCTAGGCAAGTCATGGCCTCTCGGAACAAAAAGAATTTCACTCCGTTCGAGAAAGGTGACCAAGTCTGGCTCGAGGCCAGAAATTTGAAATGCAACCTGACTCACCCGAAATTTGCCCTGAAACGTGAAGGACCCTTTACCATTACGAAGGTACTGTCTCTGATCACATACCAACTTCGCCTCCCCAAGACATGGAAAATACATCCGGTCTTCCATGCATCGCTCCTTACCCCATACAGGGAAAACTCCGTTCACAGCCCCAACTTCCCATCACCCCCGCCTGACCTTATCGATGGAGAAGAGCAATACGAAATTGAAAAGATCGTACGACACCGGGGCTCCGCTGCCAACTGCCAGTTCCTTGTCCGCTGGCATGGCTTTACTGCCACCGATGATACCTGGCTCCCCGAATGGGAGTTTAAACATGCACAAGCAGTCCTTCGAAGCTATAAGAAGCTTCATCCCAAGGTCTTCCCTCCTTAGAACTCTATGCGCTGGTCTCTACGTGAGAATCACCAACCGAGTTTTATCTACCTTCGAACTTCTCACAGCATGTCTTACTCCCCGTCTACCAAGTCCTCCCTCACTGAATCCTCTATCACATTCACCGACTCCGCTCTCTCCTCACTCAAGGAAGTCGATGATTCTTCACCCCTTGCCCAGAAACTCTCCGTTCCTACCATTCACCCTCCTATGACCCTCGCCGACGACTGCTCCAGTGATGTAGCCACCCCCGGGTGGAACACCGCACCCCTTCCTTGGACCTCTGTCCTTGAAAAGGAAGAGAAACCCAAGACCATCCTGTCCATGAACGTACCCCGGTTTGCTTACACCCTTCGATCCGACCTGCTATCATGCAAGTCTGGACGACTCCTCCAAACCCACCTCCGAGACTCTCGATTGGCCGCTACCATGCAGGCCCACTTAGACATAGACTCCCCTCTAGAATCCTTATATTTAGCCTTTTTATAGGTCTCTCATCTCGACCCTATCGCTTCTTTCACCTCCGCTAATGCCCAGTCGGAGTTGTTCTCCACCCAGCTCTGTCTTGTAGCCCGCCGCATCCGCTCATACCTCCTATCCGCCATGCACCAGCTTGACATGCTGGACTTTGTCGCCGACATTGAACGATATTCTCAGGATCTTGCTAGGGCAGGTCTCCCTCTCCCTCCCATTCGACCCACTCTCCCAATCAAAACCATCTTAGTCCCTTCGCCGGCCGAGCCCGCTGCTCCGACGCCGTCTGCATCGTCCTCCCCATTATCTCCCAGTGAAGTAAACCTCATCGATCAACTCGAACGGGTTCACCTCATGAACGAAGGTGAGATTAGTCTCAGCCCCAACCACCCTCTTTACAATGCATCCTGCTTTCATTGTCACTGCCTTGGACACTGGCGCATTGACTGCCCAGAGTACAAGTGCCCATTCTGTCTCCACATGTGCCCCGGACACATTCAGAACCAGTGCCCACTCCACCGTCGTCCCCACCCCGCCACTCCATCTTCGTCCTCATCTCACTCCTCTAGTTCCTCGCGTTCGTCGCGAAGGTCGCACCGTCCACGACCTCGCCCGCTTGCATCCCGAATTCAGGACGAACCAGAGCTTGACTTTACAGATGATGTGTGGGACGATATGGCCTACGCCAACGTCACCGGTTCCCCCAATGGGGGCTACGTCGACCTTTAGACACCCTCAAGTGGCATTGAGGAGCGTAAGAAGGGGGTAATGTTACGAGTTGACCTGGCCCTGTTTATTTTCTTTTCTTCACTTAGCTTAGTCTCAGCGGATCGCCATCTGCTTTGTCTGGTGCAACCCAGACTCGTCTCGCACAGTACAGTGATAGTTATCCCACGGACCATATCATACTTTTCATTTCTGACTAATGACCCCGCTGTCATTGTCGCTTTGGGTCGTTCCGACCGCTTCTCTGTTTCATGATAATCTTTGACTGACAGCTGCTTCTGATCGACACTGATCGACAGATCCACAGTGGATATGACTCATTTCGACTCGTCCCGAGTCTCTACGATTCCCTGAGTCATATCTCTCTTAGTTCCTCGTTCTCCCGCTCTTTCCATGGAGTTCCATAACCTTCCATGGCCCACGTATATAAACCTTAGTCTCTACACTTGTATTTCCCTAAGCTAGAGCTACTCAATCTTACCCTTGAGATAACTCCTACGCTCGATCTCCCAAGACCGGGATAAGATTCATCCTCCTCAGACTCATCGTATCCTTCGACGCTGAGCGTGCTCTTCGTGAGCAGATACCTCACCTGAAGGTCTTCGTCATACCGTAGCGTCAAGAACGCTGGTACTCTCTAGTCCCAGATCCTCACCTTGAGTCTACGCTCAACCCTACCTGGGCCAAGTGTAACAGTCATGACTTACTACAGCCAGATCATAATGAATAAACTATTTTGACTCCTTGAAAACTTGAAAAGGGTGATGCTGTTGACTACCCACATCCTATTGCATCCACGACGCTCATGAACCATCCAAACAAAACCTCATGCACAGACTTGGAATGAACCCAGTATTATACTGCAGCTCCGTCCATCAGCTGAACCATGTCTGTTGACATTCATGTGGACCAATATGCCAGTGAGATTCGCTTGAGCATACACATCATGAATATTTAGTTGTTGTTGTCCTACAATGGTATGATGACTGAGTCTCATTAGGTTACTGCAGGTCTGAATTATGACGATGCAATAGTTCAACTTAGCAAGGTTCAAGTTCACGCCAGTGATAAGCAGTCCATCATATGGATTTTGCAACATTAGTACAGGACAAGATATGGTACAAGACATGAATTGACAAAGCATCAGGTGGAGACTCCATGGAGTACACCAACAGCTCAAGACTTATTGATGGTATGCACACTAAACAGTATTGAAAGAATCAACCTGAGGGAATTTGAGAAGTGAGCCATGCACCCAAGAATCAAACTCGGTTGCCATAGAGTCATCATCTTCTGGGTAGGGTTGTTGCAGCCATGTAACAAGTGACTGCAAAAATGGGACTGTCATATGATAGGTACAAGTTTGAAACTTCAGTGGAAGGATATATGGCTAATATGGCCTGGGACACTGATGAGAATGGTTGAACAGCAGGAATAACTTGAACATACCATCCAGTCGTCCGGTGTGCCAGTGGGTTTTAAGTGCTCATGTCTCGAGGGTAAGGTCATGGCAAATTCCACCTGTAACCATCATGAGATTAGCTTCAACTGAACTCTCAAATACATGCTAGGATTACATGAATGTCTTGATGTTCATCTGCTGGCAAATAGTTACTACCAGACACCTGTCAAAGAAAGAGTTCACAGCGTAGTGTCGGATTGTCTTTTTCCACTGTCATCTGCTCTCCTGGAATGACAGCCCTGATTCTTGGATGGTTAGGATGGCCAACTCCATGCAGGTAGCGGCTAAATTGAAGAATAAATGACATGACCAGGGTGGGATCACTGGTAATGACAGATGAACCAGCAGGATCGAGATCCTCTGGATATTGATACTTCAAATGGGATATGAGTTCTTTCGGTGACTTTACTCTTCGGTGATAAAACTCAGTTATGAGAACCTTTACAGAAGGTTTGAGAGTCTGAGAGTGTCAGGATAGAATTAGCCATGTTGAAAATGCTGTAAATGGTGGAATGCACTGATGCAAAATATGGCACTGCATCACTAATACAGTAGTCAAAGCCTTCTTTGAACAACTGGAGTTCTCTTGGGGTGGTAGGAAAGTATGTCAACAAAGCAAGACGGGCTCCAAGTCCCAGAAGCATACTTGCATAGAGCTGATGCTTCAACTCCATGCGTTGGACTGAGGTGAGCTCTCTTGGGAGCTGTGATGGCTAAAAGAGACAACTGAAATCAGTGCACAAATATATTGCAATCCAGGTTTACCTGTGTAGCAAGATATGTTCCGAGTAATGCAGCAAGGGTTCCAGTGGGTGAAGTATTGTTACGAGTTGACCTGGCCCTGTTTATTTCTTTCCTTTCTTTTACTTAGCAAAGTCTCGATGGATCGCTATCTATCTCGTCTGGCATTACCCAGACTACTCTCCCACGGCACGTAGGTCGATACTCCCACGGACTGCATCTCCTTTTCATTTCCAACTAATGATCCCGCTGTCATTGTCGCTTCGGGCCGTTCTGGCCACTTCTTCGTTTCATGATAATCTTTGATAGACAGCTGCTTCTGATCGACACTGATCGACAGATCCGCAGCGGATGTGACTCGTTTCAACTCATCCCGAGTCCTTACGATTCCCCGAGTCACATCTCCCTTCATCCCTCATCGATCCGTCCTTTCTACGAGTTTCCATGACCTTCCATGACCCGCGTATATAAACCGTAGTTTCTACGCTTGTATTCCCTAAGCTAGAGCTACTCAATCTTACCCTTGAGATAACTCCTAAGCTCGATCTCCCAAGACCGGGATAAGACTCGTCCTCCTCGGACTCATTGTATCCTTCGACGCTGAGTATGCTCTTCGTGAGCAGATACCTCGCCCGAAGGCTCTTAGTCGTACCATAGCGTCAAGAACGCTGGTACTCCCCTAGTCCCAGAAACCCCTTTGAGTCTATGCTTGACCCTACCCGGGCCAAGCATAACAAAAGCTCTAGCTTACCACGTTGCGGCTACCATCGAGTAGGCCCTCCTCCTCAGTCTGACCGCCACCGATCTCCACCTCGTGGAGAGCCACAGAATCACCAGACCCTGAGTCCTCAGCCTCAGAAACATCGGACTCAGAAGCCCCTACTGAAGGCTCTGATAACCCCGACCTAGACCTCGACCTATGCTCTCCCACCGAGGAAGCAGAATCCCAAGAACTCTCTAGACTACTGTCCCACCAGCTTTCAGCTGGCACAGTTATCCCTCGTAGCCCAACCCCACCGTCACCGACTCCGATCGCCCAAAGTGGTCACATATTTCCAGTTACGGCACCCCCAGCCCCTCAGCCACAGCCTCAGACTCCCGCTATGGGAACCAAGCCCACGGAAATCCGCCTCGGAGTTCCTGAAGACTTCGACGGAAACCTCACAAAGGCGAAGCCTTGGCTTCGCTCAGTACAACTGTACCTATCCATCAACGCCGAGACCTATAACGATGACGCTAGGCGAATCGCCTACGCACTATCCTTCATGAAGAAGGGTACTGCCGCCATGTGGGCTGATACCTTCCGAGAATCTAAGATTTCGGGCGGAGGCTTCTCTCTTGGGAAGTGGTCCGACTTTGTCACAGACTTCAAAGCCGTTTTCTCCCATTCAGAATCGGTTACCAATGCACTCACCTGGCTTGCCACCAAGCGAATGATCCCCGGAAAGAAGGGCGAGTACTCCCCCTCTCTGGCTAACTATACCGCACAGTTCAGGTCCAAGGTATCCGCCGCAGGAGTGACCGATGACTCGGTTCTAGTCTCCTACTACTCTGCAGGTATACCTGAGGACCTGATGTTCGACGTTCTCCGGATGGAGAAACCCCCCACTAAGGTCGCCGACTGGTACAAGAAGGTGGCTCTCTTTGACTCTCACCGCCGCCGAGCCTGAGGGATCGCACAGCAACACAAGAAACCCGGTACTTCATACGTACCAACCTATTCAAAGAAGGAAGAAAAGGACCCCGACGCCATGGACATCGACGCTGTCCGTCTTCCCCCCAAGCTCACTGAAGCCGAAAGGCAGAAGTGTTTCAAGGAAGGCCGTTGCCTCCGATGCCACCAGACCGGCCACATGGCAAAGGAGTGCAAGGTCTACGACGCACCCAAGAACCCCAAGAAGACTCGTAAGGTGAAGAAGGATGACGTTCCTGAGCTAGCTGACTGCGAAGACGATGATGACGAAGTCGAGTCAGTAGCTAGAATCTCCTTCTCCCACAAGGATTTTTAGATCAGAGGACCCTGTCAACACAGACTCCTCCTAGGTGTGCCAATGTACTAGTATCTGAGACCCGCAAATCTATGCAGATCCCGGTTCAACTCATCGTACCTGTGCACTCTCTCCAAGCCGTTGACACCCGCGCCCTGATCGACAGTGGCGCTGACATCTCATGCATTGACTGGGGCTTTGTGCGAAAGCACAAGATCCCCACCACTCAACTACCGAAACCTATCCCAGTCCGGAACGTCGACCAATCTAGTAACGCCCATGGAGCCATCCGGTTCACCTGTACCCTCTACGCCAACACCAGAGGGATTACCCAGAAGGTTCTCTTCCACGTCATGTCTTGCGGAAGCGAGAATGTCATCCTCGGACTCCCCTGGTTGCACTCCACCAACCCAACAATCGACTGGGCTAAACAGACGATCGATATCCCAGAATCCCGCGACCAATCCAAGGTTCTTTTCCAGGAACACAACGTCACTACCTCCGAACATAGCGACCAATTCAAGAGACCCAGTTTCGACTGGACCCCACCTCGCCAAGTCAAGGTCAACTGTGTTGACCACGCCCGACTCTACAAATACCTTGACGAAGAAACAGAGAATGAGTTCTGTCAAAGGGCTCACGATCATTACAGAATTGGCCGAATCCAACGGTGTGGATCGCGATTCTACCCCCTAGGCTCTCCGGTCATCGCCAAGGTCACCTCTGCCATGCAACTGGCACAAGCAGAGTTCAACAAGAAACCCGAGGTTACCCTCCCAGCGGAGTACGAGCAGTTCTGAAAGGTGTTCGAAGAACGACCAATCGGACAACTTCCACCGGAATGGACTTACGACCACGAGATCAACCTCAAAGAAGGCTTCGAACCCAAGATTGGCAAGCTATATCCGCTATCTCCGTGGGAACGCGAAGCCACCGAAGCCTTCCTAGAGGAGAACCTCCGGTCCGGTGCTATCCGACCCTCGAACTCTCCCCAAGCATCCCCATTCTTCTTCGTCCAGAAGAAGGAACTCGACGCCGACGGCAATCCCAAGCTCCGACCTTGCATGGATTATTGGAAGCTCAACGACCAGACCATCTGGGACGTGTACCCCCTACCCCGGATCGACGACCTTATCAACAAGGTGCAAGACGCTAAGGTCTTCACCAAATTCAACGTCCGATGGGGTTACAACAATGTCCGGATCAAAGAAGGACATCAATGGAAAGGCGCCTTCCTTACTCACAAGGGCCTCTTCGAACCCATGGTCATGTTCTTTGGCATGACTAACTCCCCAGCCATGTTCCAGTGTTTCATGAACGATTCGTTCAGAGACATGATCTCAGAGGGATGGCTCGTCATCTATATGGACGACCTCCTCATCTTTTCCCCAGACGAGCAGCTCCACACAAAACGTACTAAGCGAGTTCTCCAGAGGATGGAAGAACTTGACCTCCACCTTCGCCTATCTAAGTGTTCCTTCGCCACGGAACAAGTAGACTACCTCGGCATGGTCCTCTCTCCCGGGAAGCTCGCTATGGATCCCGTCAAACTCGACGGAATCACCTCCTGGCCCGCCCCAACCTCCGTCAAAGAAGTCCAGTCCTTCCTCGGATTCGTCAACTACTATCGGCAATTCATCCCGGACTACTCCACCATTGCTCGCCCCCTCATTGACCTTACCAAGAAAACCCAACCCTGGCAATGGAACGAAGCACAGGATGCTGCGTTTCACCGCCTCAAGGAACTTTTCCTCTCAAAGCCTGTGCTTCGTCTCCCCGACCCCAGTGCACCATTTGCCATCGCGACCGACGCCTCCGGCATGGCCACGGGTGGTATTTTACTCCAGACCGATGAGAATGGTGCTTGGCACCCCTGTTCCTATCTCTCCCAGTCATTCTCCCCCACAGAATGCAACTACAACATCCACGACCGCGAACTTCTCGCCATTATTCGTGCCTTGAAGTCCTGGCATCACCTCCTCCACGGCTCTTCTTCGCCGGTCCAGGTCTTCACTGACCACAAGAACCTTACGTATTTCTGCGCCCCCCAAAATCTTAACCGTCGACAAGCCCGCTGGTTGCTCGATCTAGCGGACTTCGACTACAAGATGATTTATGTGCCCGGCTCCCTCCTCGCTGGACCGGATGCTCTGTCACGCCGCCCGGACTTCCTTACCCACACGCCGGACAACACCCAGACGGTCCTCCTTCTGGACTCCATCTTTGTCCGGCTCATTGACTCCGCACTCCGAAATCACATCCAGTCTACGTTGAAAGACGACCCTCTGTATCTGCAGACCCTCCAAGCCTTCGACGGCTCCATCCCTCCCGCCTTCCGCTCGCACCTCAGCGACTGGCAGCTTCATGAAGGCGTCCTGACCTATCAAGGACGCGTCTATATTCCCCCTGTCGCTGGACTGTGTAAGTCCATCCTCCAACGTTGCCATGATCATGAGTCCGCTGGCCACCCAGGGTTTCTCAAAACTCGACAGCTCATTGTGAGCGAGTTCTGGTGGCCTGGTTTGGCCCAGTACGTTCGCAAGTATGTCGAGGGATGTGCCCTTTGCCAGCAGCACAAGGTCAACACTCACCCCATGACTCCTCCTCTCACTCCCAACAAGTCTACCGCCACTCGCCCGTTCCAGCAGATCTCCTGTGACATGATCACGGATCTCCCCGAGTCCAACGGTTTCACGGCTGTAATAGTCTGGGCCAACTACGCATCTTCGAAGGGGGCTATTTTCTGCCCTACTACTAAGACCGCCACTGCAGAAGACGTGGCCACCCTCTATTTTAAGAAAGTTTACCCCAGATTCGGCCTCTATGAGAAGATCATCTCCGATCGAGGCCCCCAATTTGCCTCTCGCTTCGTGAAGGAACTCGGTAGGCTTCTCGGATGTTCCCTTGCGTTATCAACTGCGTATCACCCCCAGACTGATGGGGAAACGGAGCGGATCAATCAGGAACTCGAGACCTACCTACAGATCTTTGCGGGGAACAACCCCACCACGTGGGCCGATCGGCTGATCCATGCCGAATTTGCTCACAATCACCGCCCTCATTCCGTCACCGGCAAATCCCCCTTTTACCTAATGATGGGATATGAGCCCACTCCGGTCCCCACCGTCCTCCCACTCTCAGATCTCCCCGCTGTGGAAGATTGTATCAAGGAACTTACTGCGGCCTGTCAAGAAGCCCTTGCTGCACAC
This sequence comes from Retiboletus fuscus, assembly GCA_038093795.1. Taxonomy (NCBI): domain Eukaryota; kingdom Fungi; phylum Basidiomycota; class Agaricomycetes; order Boletales; family Boletaceae; genus Retiboletus; species Retiboletus fuscus. The sequence goes on from JBBPSV010000236.1 coordinate 16,606, forward strand.
GAACTAGCTAGGCAAGTCATGGCTTCCCACAACAAGAAGAATTTCACTCCATTCAAAAAAGGCGATCAGGTCTGGCTCGAAGCCAGAAATTTGAAACGTAACCTGACTCACCCGAAATTTGCCCCAAAACGTGAAGGACCCTTTACCATCACAAAGGTACTGTCTCCGATCACATACCAGCTCCGCCTCCCCAAGACGTGGAAAATACATCCGGTCTTCCATGTGTCGCTCCTCACCCCATACAAGGAAAACTCTGTGCACGGCCCCAACTTTCCATCGCCCCCACCCGACCTTATCGATGGAGAAGAACAGTACGAGATTGAAAAGATCGTACGACACCGGGGTTCTGCCGCTCACTGTCAATTCCTGGTCCGCTGGCACGGCTTCACTGCCTCCGACGACACCTGGCTCCCAGAATGGGAATTCAAACATGCCCAAGCAATCCTTCGAAGCTATAAGAAGCTTCACTCCAAGGTCTTCCCTCCTTAGAACTCTACGCGCTGGTCTCTACGTGAGAATCACCAACCGAGCTCTAAACGACCTTCATATTTCTTATTAACATGTCTTACTCCCCTTCGACCGAGTCTTCTCTTACCGAAACCTCGCTTACCTTCACCGACTCCGCTCTTCCCTCTCTTGAGGGAGTCAATGACTCCTCCCCCCTCGCCCAGGAACTTTCCGTTCCTACTATCCACCCCCCTATGGTCCTCGCCGACGACTCCACCAGTAACGTAGCCACCCCCGGGTGGAACACTGAACCTCTCCCCTGGCCCTCTGTCCTCGAACAGGGAGAGAAGCCAAAGACCATCTTATCCGTCAACGTACCACGTTTTGCATACACTCTCCGGTCTGACCCGCTGTCCTGCGAGTCCGGACGACTCCTCCAAACCCGGCTCTGAGACTCCCGCCTGGCCGCTACTATGCATGCCCATTTAGACGTAGATTCCCCTCTAGAATCCTTATATTTAGCCTTTTTACAGGTCTCTCGTCTCGACCCCATCACTTCTTTCACCTCAGCCAATGCCCACTCTGAGTTCTTCTCTACTCAGCTCCGTCTTGTAGCCTGCCGCATCCGCTTGTACCTCCTATCCGCCATGCACCAGCTTGACATGCTGGACTTCGTCGCAGACATTGAACGATACTCGCAGGACCTTGCCAGGGCAGGTCTTCCTCTCCCTCCCGTTCGCCCCGCACTCCCCGTCGAGACCATCTTAGTCCCTTCGCCAGCCGAGCCTGTTGCTCTGATGCTGTCTGCGTCGTCCTCCCCCCTATCCCCCAGCGAAGTGAACCTCATCGATAGACTCGAACGGGTCCACCTCATGAACGAAGGTGAGATCAGTCTCAGCCCCGATCATCCCCTCTACAACGCATCCTGCTTTCACTGCCATCGCCTTGGACACTGGCACATTGACTGCCCAGAGTACAAGTGTCCGTTCTGTCTCTGCATGCGCCCCAGACACATCCAGAACCAGTGCCCCCTTCGTCGTCGTCCCCGCCCCGCTACCCCGTCCTCATCATCTCAATCCTCCAGCTCCTCACATTCATCGCGAAGGTTGCACCGTCCACAACCTCGCCCGCTTGCGTCCCGAATTCAGGACGAACCGGAGTTCGATTTTACAAATGACGTGTGGGACGACACCACCTACGCCAACATCACTGGTTCCCCTAATGCCAGCTGCATCGACCTCTAGCTATCCTCAAGTGGCATTGAGGAGCATAAGAAGGGGGTAATGTTACAAGTTGACCTGGCCCCGTTTATTTCTTTCCTTTCTTTTACTTAGCAAAGTCTCGATGGATCGCTATCCATCTCGTCTGGCATTACCCAGACTACTCTCCCATGGCACATAGGTCGATACTCCCATGGACTGCATCTCCTTTTTATTTCCGACTAATGATCCCGCTGTCATTGTCGCTTCGGGCCGTTCCGGCCACTTCTTCATTTCATGATAATCTTTGATAGACAGCTGCTTCTGATTGACACTGATCAACAGATCCACAGTGGATGTGACTTGTTTCGACTCATCCCGAGTCCTTACGATTCCCTGAGTCACATCTCTCTTCATCCCTCATCGATCCATCCTTTCTACAAGTTTCCATGACCTTCCATGACCTGCGTATATAAACCGTAGTTTCTACGCTTGTATTCCCTAAGCTAGAGCTACTCAATCTTACCCTTGAGATAACTCCTAAGCTCGATCTCCCAAGACCGGGATAAGACTCATCCTCCTCGGACTCATCGTATCCTTCGACGCTGAGCATGCTCTTCGTGAGCAGATACCTCGCCCGAAGGCTCTTAGTCATACTGTAGCGTCAAGAACGCTGGTACTCCCCTAGTCCCAGAAACCCCTTTGAGTCTACGCTCGACCCTACCCGGGCCAAGCGTAACAAGTATCAAGAATCAGCCCCTCATTGCCGGCATCAACAGCAGCAAGCATAGGTCCAATTTCTGGTGCAAGCGACTTCACCAGGTCAAGATTGAACAAGAGGTTGGGAGCGCCGATAGCGTATAGTAGCAGGAATGGTGAGCAGGGAAATGGTGGTTGACCAAGGGCATACAAGTGAAGGGCACACAGGAAGCCCTGCATATGTAACTTGGATTCGAGTTTTGGTTGCATGGTGTTTGACAAGGACAGAATGGTGATTGATTTGAAACCATCAGTTGTATCTGTCCAGATGGATGTGTCGCTAATGGCTGTTTGGATGAGATGAGTGAGGACAGCCCTTTCAATACCTTCACCGAGGCCTTCCCTGCTGTCATGAAACAATAGTAAGTAGGTGTAGGTAAAAAAATTTCACAAAAGACTACACTTACACTTGATACATTCGGTTCTTTCTGAATAAAGATATCAAGCCAACATCTGAATCCTCAACAAAGGGGGGGCCAATCTGTGCTCCATCAGGGAGTAACATGGTGTCCAATGGCTCGTCAGAAAGCTTGGAAAGAACAAATGAAGTAAGGAGCTGAGCAAGATTGCCAACCGTGTGTGCCTCTGCTCGCCAGCATGGAGTATGGGGAGATTCTTCAATGAGATCTTCGAGATAGCTTGTCCACTCAGTAACAGATGAATGTGAGGGATGGTGTTCTTCAAAATAACCTGGCTGACGCACAATTGATGATCTCACCATCTGCGACTCTGTGGAGTGCAAGACTGATGGTCCCCCCAGCATACTCATAGTTAGCTGAGTTCTCCTTGTAGACAACGAGTTGTCACTTCGAGTTGGCATCAAGTCTGAAAACACAATCCCACTCTGAAAGGGTTCACGAGGACCTTCAGTGCCTACTACTGGTAGACTTGGCACCAAAGATGTGCTACCAGATGGGTCAGCAACAGCCTGGATAGGGTGGCTTGACCCATTGAGGGAGGATGAGTTGGAGTTCATGGTACTCGTGTTGCCAAATAACATGGACTCAGAGTGGGCAGGTTGAGTTCGGAGAGTGGTGGTAGTGCTGGTCATGGTGGAAAAGGATAGTGGCTCGTTTAGCTGCATCACAAATGTTATCAGAGGTGAATGTAACTTAGGAGAATCAACAGTGACATACCAGGTCATCTATATCATCATTGAGTAGGCTCGAGCTTACTTCCTCTGAGTCTATGTCAGAAATAAGCGGAGCTGCCTGACATGTTGGAAAGCAGGAGGGAGTCAGCTGAGTCTCAGTGCTGAGCAGAAATCCCTCCATTACACAAGACAAAAAGCAAGTGTGGATCCTGCTTAGCCCTGAGATGGGACCCTTCAACTTTCCAAAGTGGGGTGCTGAACATAGCGTCAATACTACACTTCGCTCACAAACTGAGGCGTACCCATGAAAAGTAACTGTGGAGTGGGGCTTTCTGGATTACTCATAATTCTTGCAGTACGCTGGCGAAGTGCTGAGAGGCCCAAGCTTGTTATGTTCCATGTCGTCACTTTGGCAATTTTCAGTAAGGCTCTCATATGGTCCTGAGAGAGTTTGCCAAGTTCAAGGAGGGTCCAGCTTGCTTTTTCATACAAGAACTCTGCATGGCCTGAGTGGGCAGGTGAAGAGGTGAAGCCGATTCCATGAGCATCAAAGTGTGAAAGGATATGCTGATTAAGTGGCTCAAGCAGTTGAGTAGCCTCACCGTCAGCTACTGGATATGAAAAGTCAAACAAGAGATGATGACTTTGGAATGTACTGAGCATGTCAGGAAGCTTATTGCGATCGAGCTTGATCTGCTTTGGATACTCCTCTTCTTCATCCACATCAGAGGTCGAGTAAACCTATCTGAGTATTAGAAATAGAATGAGAAGGTTTTCAATAAAACATACCTGATAAGGAATGAAAACAATACAGCAATCAAAATTTTTGATGCATGGTGGTGCTCGAGGACCTGCCGAGGTTACACGAATAGTACAGGAACCCTTGCAAAGAGTTGGTGTGTTTGAAGGACGAGGAGCAATGGAGTGTGCTGAAAACGGGCTTGCAGAGAGAGGTATACCAGTTGGACAATGGGAGGTAAATGAATTGACACGTCAGTTATTGGTGCTTGAACCATGGGGAGCTAATGTGGATGGAGCCCACAGGACAGATGAACCAGCGGTTAAAGCTGAGGTAACTAGGGGGGAGGAACTACTTCCGAGTCACACGTGATCAGCTCAGTTAGGCAAACACTAGTACAAGCACGAGCACTTACCAAATCACTGGGCTTCGAGATGGCATTTTTGCATGGGCCAACCAGCCTCGACCACACATACAGGAAGACTGAGGTGTCATTGTGCCAGTTGGATCCTAATACGAGATCAGCAAGAAACAATGTTGATTGGTATTGGTGCACCGCTGGCCGAAATCCATCACAGCCAGAAGCTGCGCAACCACCCTTTTGTGGGAGTGGGACCAGGATGGTTGGTGGATTAGTATTGCTACTAGTAGCTGCATGAACAGAATATGCATGCCCACAAAGGCAGAGGGATGCATCTCCATTGTCCTGCCAGTGTATACAGTACATCTGAGTCTGTTAACCTGCAGACAAATTTGATTGAGATGTACCATCCAAGCAAATAGCTCAAACGCAGCACATGCTTCGTTTTGGGGGCAGACACTACACATGTAGCGGTTCGGAAGATGACTTGTCATGCTGTTTGTAGCAGGAGTTGGCAGTCAGTAAAAAAGTAGATACTGGGGCAAGCAAGAGGAGGTCAATGACATTCAAATAGCTGGCCTCCTCATGCCCAAGCTGATATAAGCCCTGAAGTGTGTTGGTATGGTCGTCCTTGACTTTCTATGTGTCACTGTTCTTCCTCATTATATCACTGTGATCGGATGTTCTTCAGATTATTAGCAGGACAGAAAAACAAGAGGAATGGAGGGTAAGACATATACACATACACCTGCATTAAATCACCCTTGTTTCCAGTGAAGTGTAGTGTAGTACATTCATGATGTGGCATTGCTACTATGTTTTTTATCACCAATTGTTATCACTGTGAATTATGATAGCTCCGGCCCGAGATGATGCGATCATCAAGATTGAGTGTGGAAAGAGCATCTAATCTAATCTAATCTAATTAGATGCTACACAAATACAAACATTGTATTTTTGGAAGGGTGATCACCAGAGCTCTGGCAGCACGGTCCGAAAAGAAGACTGACTCAGAGGAATCTATCCTATCCAGGAAGGTGGAGCCATTAAGGTGCAAGTCTTGAGCTCAGAGTCAAGGCCAAAGTGTCTGCATACATGCTGACTGACTTTAGATCTAAGGTCATGTCAGACGATGCTTAATGCGCAGGCAGTTGGACTCAAGTCGAAAAAATCACACAATTTTGAGTCAATAATTTTGTCCAATACGGTCCCTCATAGTAATGGTGTGTAGTAAACGTGCCACGAAAATGACAGTGACGTCGACCATGGTCCCCGCCGACAGCGCCAACTCAGAGTCGGGCGTCGTTACAGTATCGGCCACGGCCACACCTTTCCTCCCTTTCCAATCTGCCAGTGGTCCCAGTTTGGAACGAATCCCTGACGACGTCCTGCATGAAATCCTCTCCCATTTACCCACGCTCTCCGAACGCCATGTCTTGTTTAGAACTTTGATCGTGATCCCCTCCACCGATCTTGTCCGCACGCCCGTCCTCCGTGCGTTGTCGCAGACGTCCCGACTCTTGCGGGCGCGTTGCCTTGCCATGCCATGGTGCAGCGTCGAGCTCTCTCCCAAGGCATAACTTTACGTACTATATGGTGATCGGTGACGCAACCAAGACCGCTGTTACGCGTCTTGAATGCCTGCCCGCGCCTGTTGCCTCTGATCCAGTTCGTACATGGTAGAGACAGGTGAGAACTAGCGTCTGACCATCGTTTAAGACCGTGTCTGTCATTTTGACAGATTCTCAAGCTGCCAAGATCATCCCTGCATTAGCAGCCTGTCTCGCGACCCTTCCCAACCTCACCACCATTCAAGGTATGGTCGTCCTTTTTCTGTGGGGCACTACCTCAGTAGCCTTTTCCGCCCGTCATACACGTACAGTCGATAGTAACGACGTTTACCGAGTAGGGGTTCGAAGGTCAACGGTTTCCTTCCATGCGAAGGGTCTCTCTGCCTGCCTCCGCGCATCACATAATCCTGTCCTGTCCTAATCTTGAGGAAGTGATAGCCACGGAAGGAAATGGAGGGATCATTGAATCCCTCATCGAGGGTAACTGTCATCGAGTGCGGGTTATAAAAGGCATTAGTGCTTCCCTTACGCGTACGCTCCACTTTTATCAGTGCATGACATACTATGAGCATGACCGAGTCACGTTTCGTTCAAGACAGATTTGATCGAGCTGCTTCCAAATTTACGCCATATCGATGTGCCACACGCAGAGGGAGTGAGCCCTTTCTTTGATGTCTACTCCACGTGTATGGTGTACTGACGCACTTTTTGCATAGTGGGACATGACACCATTGGCCGGCTTTTTCTTCCTCGACACTATTGAGATCACCAGCTACCATCACAACGAGCGGAATCTGCCACTGGCCGAACTCGCGGCTGCCCAGATCAAGGAAGCGAGCGACATCTTGAAAGGAAACGCGTCGAGAGCGGATAAAAAGGTGATAGTGGCGCATTGGAAGGATGTCACTTGGAGATCCGTTAAATACATGACGCACGAAATCATCAAGGTCTGATCACGGAGAGGTCCGCTATGGATGGTCGTCATGGATCGAGCTGCAATGTTTGTGACGATGGGGACCAGGCCACGTCTGATACATCTAAGCATCCCTACCGGCGGTATATACACAGGTAATTCAACCTCGTGATATCACCAGGATTTCTGGCCAACAAGTCGATTCCACGCCCTATACACATGATATTGTGATTCACGCTAGATCATGCGCGTGCCATTTGTTCCCGAAAGGTTTATCCATCGTTGACTGTCCTCACCACGGCAAGTGGGTCAAGGTACTTTGGGAACATATCCTCTTCTCGTTCAGCACAGATGATTGTGTACAATAAGATGTTCTGGTTCGTCCACGCTAAGGACACAGACGAGTAGTAGAATAACGTCATAAGGTGATACATGCGCTTGATCTCCCTGCCGCTTTGAGCTCGACGATGCTCGCCTTCCCATCACAGGGACAGCTTCATTGACTCTGTCTTCGCTAGGCTGTACACGGTTTTCCACCGCTTCCAGTAGACCTCCGAGTCATGGTGACGACGCATCATCCACGGGGTGTCCCAGCTTCTGATGGAGAATTGACTGCTGCATGGTAAAAGATGTGCAAAAAAGGCTGCCAATGCTGGGATGCACTCTGCTTCGATCACAGAATCAGCCACGCTTACGATGGAAAGACGTGACACGGCATTTCGATCGCTTGATTGTATATTTCGAGGAGGGTGAGTGTAACCCCGCGTGTCGAGGGCGATACAAATCTCACACAGCAGTGGGCATTGTTGGAGAAGCTGTGCCAGACCGGTGGGTGTGATTCCAGCAGTTCCCCACCCGAATTGATCGTTGATGACCAGAGATGTGAGCTGCTGACAACCGGATGTGAGCTGCAGTAAATCGTTGTCCTTCAGGTCTACGATCCAATGGAAGTCGATATGTATGTCGAGGAGGTTTAGCGCCGTGACAGGATGGAGGTCCTCGAGGGCAAGCATGGAATGCTCCGAGTTCTGGATGTCAGGGCTTCGAGTCGACACCATCGGGATGTGGGAAACATCCAGGCTGAA
>JBBPSV010000237.1:0-24750 GCA_038093795.1 Retiboletus fuscus
AGTTCTCTGCCGTCCCGGATGTCGGATGGCCAGATATATTCAACTCTGGTGTGATGGTCTTATCACCCGGGGAGGACAAGTTCAAGGAACTTCGGGAACTCCTAAACTCCAAAGGTACCTGGGATGGCGCAGATCAGGGTCTTCTCAACGAATGGAGAGGCAACAATTGGAACAGACTCAGTTTCACGTACAACACCACACCAACAGCCATCTATACGTCAGTCATATTGAACCTTGCGCCTCGCCGTTTTAATGGTCATCTGACTAGTTCGCCTTAGCTACGCCCCGGCATATCAGCGCTTTGGGTCTCAAATATCAGTCGTCCACTTCATAGGCCCACATAAACCTTGGCACTCCATTGCTTGCCGTGCACCAGGCTCTTCTACACAATCTACCGACATGGTCGCGGAGTCTTCCGCCGAAACACCTCTTTCTCAGCAGCGCGCATACGACTACGGTTCACTTGTTGACCGTTGGTACAACGTGCACGATCGACATTATTGGTCGCAGGCTGCCGAACCTGTTTTTCAACCCAGCAGATATACTTCTGTATGGAATGAAGAGGGCCTCCGTCATACCATTGTCGGAGGCGGAGCACTGGGACTGGAAGAGTTACGTCGTGCAGCACTTGAAGGTATGGGGGCGTCGGGAATATCAGCCACTCGAGCCCACGGTGAAGGGGAGTACCGGACCATGCCCCTTGAGGGGCGTTTCGATCTGGTCCGCCCTCGAACGCGTGCGGAAAGGAAGCAGGTGCAAACGCCGGAAGACAGCACGGAAACACCCGAATCTACCCCAGTCCCAGATGAATCCTCCGCAACCACGCTAGAGCCATCTACTCCTATCAGGCAAATACTGACATTACCACCGGGCTCTCCCGTCAGATGGGCGACATTGCCTACGCCGGGAATCAACGAAATCCCGCCCGCTCCCCATGCACGGCTGATATCCCTTCCTCCGACACCTCTCCGCTATGTCCCCGCTCCGTATAAACCTCTGCGGAAAACTCGAGAAGTGGGAGCTCAGACTGTTCCAAATCAATCACAACGCCAAGAATCAGGGAGAGACTTGCCTCCAACGCCACTGATATGGAACTCTGCTGTCGAGACACCTCCCAATGTTGTTACGCCGGCTCCAACGGACACCTACTTTCCCAAAGCATGGGACATTGACCAAAATTCGTCATCACCTTCACCTTCGTCTTCCGACACCTCGCTGACTACTATGGAGCACAGTCCCTCCAGGCAGCAGCCGACTCCCAGCGTCGTCTTCGGTCCGTCTTTTGTGCCCGCCCCTCCAGAGATACTGCGCCGTCAGGGGCAAGATCGTGACATCGCTGGGGTGGAAAATGGTTCTCCAACTCCGGACCCCACGAAGGTCAAGCGCGTCTTTCCCTGGGAGGAACGGCCACGTCGCTCTCCTGGGCGGGTGTTTCCTGATGAAGGGTCACTATCGGCTGCTGTCCCCCATGTTCCTATTTTTGCAACCCCAGAAAAGAAGCCGGCTTTCCGTTCCCCGATGCCATCCCCCTTAGTCGACTTTCCGCCACCACTCCAGTCACATTATCCATCGGAAGGACCCCTCTCACGAAGATATTCTGGTAAGGTCCCATGGTTCGTACCCTCGTCGAGTCCTCTCGGTCTCGAGGATGAGTTAGAAAGGGCTGAGACAAGTAGTCAAGATGGAGATGTCGAGGATGAGGTGGACTCTGGGGAAGAGACAGTAACGAGATCGCGAACGCGGAGCTCTAGCATCCGGATGCTGACACGTACTCCGAAGTACCGTTCTATCGGTGTGCAAACGGACTCTAGGGAACTGCATGACGAAGGTATCCAAGTCACGACTTTCGTACCCGTAGCCGAGGTGGCGGAAAAGTTGATCCTGATGAATAGGCGCTTGAGGCGTAACTGGTCGACACCTACTGGAACCACCAGGCCCCCTGCTGTTGCCTCACCACATATTTCAACTTCTTCTCCGTTATCTCCGCCAATACTCGATTCCCATCATTCTGACTTACGCGACGACAGAACACCTATTACGCTGGCATCGGGTGAGGTTTGCGACCTAAACCCTTCCTCTGCATCCTCACTTCCTGCCACTTCATCCGCGGCACCGTCCTCCTCGGCTGGCGGCCTGCTCCTCTCCCATGCTCGTCAAGGGTCCCGCGTATGGGATCCAGCTCGTGGTGTTGAAACTTTCAAACGAGGATCCGAAGAGGTTCTTGCAAAGTTTATGAAGAAAGGTTCCTGGGAAGAACGCGCGTGAATCGCGCTGTGTTGTATTACATGCACCCTCAGTGTCCTATGTTCGTTTTCCTAAATTCTCATCCGCATGCGTACACCTGATACCAACTTCATTGCTGTTTTCCGAAGAACATTTTCACCGTGTAACTTGTACTGTTCTCCGGTTCATTTCTGTCGCAAATGTCATAGACTTTGCACGCCAGAACGCATTCATTGAACTTGTAAATCTCCAAAGCTTGGTACCAGAACAGTAAGGGCATTTCTGCACCTGTAGCGCCCTGGGACTTTGGAAGTCCGCCTGAGGGTATTTACAAATCCATGAGATCAAACAGCACATCTTCGAGCCAAACAAGCATAAGTATTGAGAGACTAGGCTGACTCTGGGTCGCTTGGGTATTCTAGGTCAGCTGTCATGTCACCCCAGAAATGGAATATCATGCGGTGCGCACTGGTACCATATAAGGGCGGATGTTCATGACATTGTTCGGCTGCGTTGATCAAAGTGCATCTCACTGATACAACGACCATGGTGAGTGAAGCGATCCATACCCGGCGCTTCGTGGCCAACTCATCTCTAGTCATTTTTCTCTGGCCTCGCCGAGCAAGTCCTCTCTTCAGCTACCGGTGGATCTTCCGAGCACTCGGATGAGGGTAAGTCCCTGCTTATAGTGCATCCAGCTGATCGATCATCGGCGATGTACGACAATTAGTTCGCAAGACGGGTGGGCAGGAATACAATAGCCCTCACAATAGCCAGCAATCTCATGGCGGTTGTGAGTAGTGCGCTTTACCTCGATGCTCACAGCTCACGGCGACGATTCCCGTAGTCAACACAGAGGAGGTGTTGTCCCACGCAGATACCAACGAGGAAGACAGGGGATTTATTGCAAACGCCCTTCAACACGTCCACAGTAACCCTGTACGGAAGATTCCTTATCTGATATGAGGTCAATCTAAAGGCATCGTTCTACAGGGCCAACACCACGAGGAGGTGAACGAGGGTGATTTGGCCAAGTATGGCCCCATGATCTTCAGCGTATGACAACACACGTGATACTATGACTTTGGCTGACTCGTTCGCCAGGCGCTCTCTTCTGTCTCTTCGAAATCCGGCATCGACGTCGGTTCCCTCGTGTCGGGTGGCCTGGGTCAAGGTGGAGGAAACCAACTCATGGGTCTCGTCATGAAACAAGTCGGCAACACCGTCGGCGGCGCGGGCGGTGAAGAGAAGCAGAGCTTGATGAATGGCGCTGCGATGACGCTCACGAAGCTCGTGGCGCAGAAGCAACTTTCGAGTTTCATTGGAGGGTCTAACAGTGGGGGACTCAGCATGATGAACATTGGCGCATCGGTAAGGATGTGCCACCTTTTTTTGCGTCCCTCGTCTTGACGGGTTCCGTGTAGATGCTCAAGAGCCGATTTGGGTGACATGTTCTGATATTCAATGTATACTAATTTTTGTGTTTCTTATGTAAGTGAACTGGTAGTAGACGGCTTATCTGTACGATCTAAGTTGAAATCCAAATACCATATTCAAAGTGAACTCTATAAGATAGAGAAACCAGAGAAAAAACCCAAGTATGAGAAGGAGCTCATAGCGGTATATCTTGCATCTTGCATGACGTATTGTTATCAAATTGATAGAACTGCACAAACTCCATCCAACCGCATGCTAGTCAACTGAACCATAGAGTGCCATATCCCTGCCGCCTCGTAGGGATGCGATAGCAGCCGGTAGTTGCTCAGAAGTCATTTTGGGCGAGTACATAGTAATGATTACGGCTCAGTATGCTTGTAAACTCGCCTCCGATGATAGATCTGTCTGTGACCCTACAGTTCCATAAGATGTGATGCGAAGGTGTATATATCATTATAGAGTATGTCTAATAGTCATAATGGGTCAGGTACAACTTCGAGACTTCAGAGGTTCAAGAACAAGCGAAAGAGAACATTACAACCAGGTGGTCGTGAGGCATGACGTGCCATGTCAGTAACCCCGACAAGATCCTTGCTGTAACGTTGGCAAGGCAGTGAATGAGGTTGCTACAGCTCCGTGACTAAACTCATGAATGATCGCATACGTGCAACAGCGTGCAACGTCTCCTGATGAGTGATTAATGGAGATGGTGTCGATCACTTGAAATAGTTTGACTTAAGTCATGTCGGATTAGCCAGCGGGGAGGGTGATGTCTCCGGTGTCGTAACAGTGGATGATGAGTTCGACGACCAATTATAAGTAGGCCTGCTATTTGGTATTGAAGTTTCAGAGCCAAGCGACGACGATCTTGAGGATAAAGTAAGCGACGCTGAAGTAGTCGAACTTTCGGAGATCTCCCGGGTGAGGGTGAAGGGTGGCCTGGAAGGAATTCGTTTCGGTAGCGGGGCAATTTTGCGTCGGCGAGCAAGTGTTGGAATAAGCGTCGTCATCGGCGAACCAGGGCTGGGTGATCTGAATACATGCAAAGAAGATGCGGTCACTGGCGTCGGTTGAACAGTGATTCGAAGGGGAGTAGACACAACAGCAGCTGTGCGTATACAAGCCGGGTGTGGAGCAGGAGAAGGCTTAACAGTGATGGAGAACGTGGCTGCAAAACCGTCGCCTGTCATTTTCCCTGCCTTTCTTCGGGATCGAGAGAGGGAATCGTCCCAAACATGTAATTGAGAGAACTTCTCACTGAGCTCGTCGACATTCGTGACGGATTGACTGGGGCGTTTAGATGAGAGGGCCGGTCGCCTGGACCAACTGGGAGTGACGAGGGTAGGAACAGTCGGGAAAGGGTCATATTCACAACTCGGTGGGTAGGTGGAGGGAAATGCATGAGAGGGAGCAACACCATCGAGGACATTGTATACGTCGGTAGAAGAAGAGACCTTAGAACGATTAATTGTTAGTATAACAAAATCGGGTGAAGAGCCTACAGGTATACTATGACTGCTAGGCGACGTATCCGACTTGGTTGTCAGCGGGACGGCAAATCGCCCCATCCTACGAATCAGCGTATCCAGTGCAATAGTGGCTCCCTCTGAAACTGGCTTCTTGAGTAAAGCCTTCTTCGTGCGATTTCGCCGGTTCTGAAACTGAACAAGGATTTGCATGATATCTCTCTGTACAAGGATGAATACGAACCCAGACATGGATCTGTCGGTAAGTCATATCGGACTTTTTGGCGAGGAATACTTTGTCGGCATGCGTAGGGAAAGGGTTCTCTTCAAAGAAATGCTCCAACAAAGGAACATATTGCTATAAATCACAATGAATCAGTTCGTTAACTAAGACAGAGTTAATTAGTACTTGCATGATTGAATGTCTTGGAAATCTTCGCTGGGACACTTTCATTATCTTCCCGGCAACGGAGAACAGTAGGCCCTTTTGCTTGGAGTAGTGCGACACCTTCACTAATCCACGTATTCAGCTTCTTAAGATACACTTGCTTGAAAGCCGCTATAATGGTTTCATCGGAGATATGCGAGCACGTAGAGTGAATCTGTGCGAGCCTTGAACAAGCACGCGATATAGTAGCCAGAGCCTGTTCACGAAATTCGCGGGCTCGTTCATGGTATGCCGCTTGCATGGCCTTAGCGACTTCCGGCCTTGCACCTGCCGCAACCAAAACAGGAAGTAAAGCAGGTGGTTCAGGAAGGTCGACATGGATGCTGTTCGCAGGTGTAGATGGGGAGCAGGTGGGTTGGGAGCGAAAGCTGAAATATTGATCGGAGCGAGACAAAATGTGAGAAAGAGCAGCATTGACAGAAAGCGAGTGGTTCTGGACATCAACCATGTTGGTAAACGTATACAGCCTGCGCGAGCTGGTTCTCGAGTGTAAGTATCAATGCTGCCAGTGCACCATTGTTCTCATATCGCAATGCTTTGTTGACGACTGTTTGTACCTCTGCTCTCAACTCCGCATTAATATTGTCCTTGCAATATATTGTGAATATCGTGTGAAGACAAGTGTAACATTCACTAGGCCATGCCTGGAGTGAAGTGAACAAGTTAGTAGTATCTAATAACTAAGGAGAATACTAGTATGTACACCTAATTGTGTTGCTGAGTAGTGATCATAGTATGTATAGGCTTGTCAAAATTTTGCTACTAGTAAGTCCACAGTTACTACATACAAGCATGCAGAGGTCTTCAGATGTTGTAGGGAAAGGATGTAGTTGTGGCAAATTCATCCAAGGTAGGAATGATGCATTGCTCAATGGGGACACTTGTTGAACTCACCACTTCCTATCATGACTTTCCCTTCAAAAGGACAATTGTATCATTGCATGATACAACAACTTAATTAATATTGGTGTACACATTCCCATGCAGCTTTGTTTGCCATTGGTAACTCATCCCAACATGCTGCACCCCTAGGATGCCATGCTGTTCCCTTTCCCCTTAAGAGCTCCAGTACACTAACATGCACTGCACCCACCACACTGATCCAAGTTATGTTCAAAGCAGTGCAATGCAGTCTGTGCAGCTATGTGTAGTTGGTACAGCCAGTGGTATCTCCAGCATAATATGTATATTAGATTGTAGTAGCATCCCCCCTTCCTACACATTCCCATAGCATTCCCTTTCTTCTAGAACATTTCCCTCAAATTCCAATCATGATCTGGCCATTCCCATCACTGTTCATAAATCCTGAGTGCTCAATAAGTCCATCTGAAATTCCATGGTAAGTTGGGTTTTGTTATGTAAAGTGCCTAACATAGGCAAGTCTCTTCAATAGAACTTGTTAGGTGATACTCATGAAGAGACCAATGTCTAACAAGATTGAGTTGAAGAGAGAAAGATTCAAGTGAGTTCAAGGATGAAGCAAATAGCTTCCAAGGATGATTCAAGATATGGTGCTTATATTGTATAGATCAAGAATGAGAATACATGGATGCAAAGTATCAACTTATATAGTGATGAGTGATGTGCACAGACCATAGCATGAGTGAGATGAGAAAGGAAAAGTACTACATGGAACATTGTAGAACATCATGATGGGAATCACTAGCTGCTGTGAGAAAGGCAGGGGAGGAGAAGTAAGTCCAATAAAAGAGTTAATTGTCTAGCAAGGAAAATAACTGAGCTAAGACAAAAGTAGTGATGTGCTAGACTTGGGCTCAAGCCCTGAGCCCAGCCAAGCTAGGCCCTAAAAAGCCCAAGCCTGGCCCAGCCTGGCTGCAAGACTTTATAAGGCTCATGGCTGAGGCTTTGGATCTTGTGGGCTGCAGGCCTGGGGCCTGAGCCCTGCCTTTGTACCCCAGATTGGTAACTGATGACCATCCAAAACCTGTTACACGTGGCCCAGGTAGGGTTGCACATAGACCTGAGGGTCAGCCATCTTCTAGGACTTGAGCTAGAGTAGTCCAGGTGATGGACTACTGGAGGTGAGTGGAGGCGCGAGAAGGTGAGTTCTCATGTTCTGGGGCTACATGGGAGGTGGCTGGTCGAGGGTCGAGATGGCCTTCAGATGAGAGTCAAGATGAAGGCGTTGGAATTACTGGGGAGTCTATGATTCTGAGGGTATAAGGTAGAATCAGGTAGACCAAGCTAGGGTATGGAGGACTATGGGGCTCCTATTATATAGGGTTCATGAGTGTGCACAGACTGGGCATCTAAGTAAGGGAACCAGCTGTGGCAAGGCTAAGTAAAGGAGATGTGTTGAACAGATGAGGGGTACACATCTCTAAAGGAAACAGTGAAGTATGACTCGGCGAAAGATAAAGGAAATGAGTCATATGCACTGTGGATCTGTCGATCAGGAAGTATCCTGTCGATCAATGATCTCGGCTAAGCAAAAGAAGCATCGCCTTTGGTGGTAATAGAAGGGATGCACAAGGTGAGGTTCTAGGAAAGGCTAAAGCTAAAGAAAGGCATGTATGCCATTGTCAACGATGGGACTCAGATAGGAGATGTCCAGGGATACATGAATAATCCTACCGAGGGTCTGGTATAGGGTCTGGTCAGGAGGCTGGGGCTCAGCTGGGGAGCCGAGAGACTGGGGTGGGTTCTATGAGGGAACTGGTGGACTGGGGCCAAGGATGGAGGAGTCTGAGGGCAGTGTGCATGTTTGGGGTGAGGCCCAATGGGATCAGTGTGTGGCATGGGTGCATGGCCAGGCCGGGGAGAGAGTCCGAGGTTGGACTCAGTGGGGAGGTCTGTGGTGATGTCAGAGGACGGAGACAGGGGTGGTGCAGCGTACTGTCAGTCCACAAGTGGGTCATGTTATCAGTCTAGGTGAAAAATCTAGGAGTGGACTGTTGGAGTCCCAGACTAAGGACTAGAGACAGGGTCTCAGAGGGATGCTCAATCGGTGATGCTCACAAAGAGACCAGCACTATGAGACTTAGGGGTTCTGGTCAGGCAGAATGATCTATGATCAAGGGAGAGCCAGGGCGGGCTCGATGTGGGGGCTAAGCAAGGGAATGCTTAGTGGGTTCTTGGCGATGCATGAGCGTGAAGTCCGGTGAGGACTAGTGGTGGGTTGACTGGCTGGGTAAGCCGGGACTAGGCTAAGTGAGAGACGAGGGCTGGCTGGTAAGCCATGGCTAGCTGGCTGGATAAGCCAGGACTAGGACTAAGCAGGAAAAAGTATAGGGGCATGATGAATCGTAACAAAACCATAATATTCTCACAGTCACTCAATTAAATTTTCTCTCACCTTCATCTTCCAATAGCTCCATTGGTATGGACTCATCTGGACCAGGAGAACCAATCATTCAACCAAAGCATACAGCTGCACCCTCAGCTAAATCTTGAGATTTGGATAATGCAGTGACACCAGAGTTATACTCCCACCAGCAAGCACAGCCTCCACCTGGCCTATCTGATCTCACCCACCACCTGGCAATGTTATATCTGAAACAACCCAAATGACTAGCACTTGAGCGGTCATTGTCAAGGAGTAGACTAAGTCACGAGAAACTTCATAGTAGCCCTTATGCTAGGCTAGAGCATATGAGTGTAGTGGAACAGGGAGTATCGCTCTTAGTGTAGAGACTTTGGGGAAATCTCCAGAAGAACAAGACTGGTGTTAGCCAGCAAGTTCTTTGGGTTTATATACTCATAGGCTTTGTATGTACATGTTTGGTCTATAGCTACATATGGTCATATAATGTGGCAGCATGCGGCATAAGGCTGTGAGATGGAGATTAAGAAAGAAGCATGATGTGTAATGCGCAGCAGTGTACAGGAATGGAATGGAAGAGAAGCATAGATGAGGCAATGTGCACAGCAAAGCACAGCACGGAAATGAAAGAGAAAGGCTGTGCTTGCCAGATGGTGCAACTTTGAGAGAAAGTAAACTCTATAAAAAGGTAAACAAAGATAAACAAAGGCATCCATGATTAGATGGCACGTGAGCATCCATTGGTGCGATAGGAAGATAAGATAAGAGGACTTAGCGAAAATCCATTAGGATTGGTACATTGTAGAGAACTGATTGTAACAATATCCCAGAAATTTGCTAAGTCCAAACTTGGACATCTGAGCCTACCCCTGAGTCTTTACTCGGCCAACCCAATACTCTTCCCTTCAGCTCAGACCCCCAACCTTTTGGACATCTGACCTCAGTCTTTCATAGTGTGTTCCTCTCTGTTTCTATTACATTACCTTGTCTATATCTGTACTAGTCTCGCTACTTACTTGCATCCAATCCTATGCTCTCATTTAGTAACACAGCTCTGGCTTTCCTTCATCTGAACACTGCTTCAGCATACTTGTACCCAGATTTATTCTACTTACAAACCATTACTCAGACATTACTAATGCACCTCCGAACCCTAGTATATAAACCTCTTGGAATCATGTACTTTCCTTAGTTCGAATATCAACTATATTCTCAGCTCCAAACCCCCAAATCCTTTGAGTCTTGAAGACTCTCGTCTATCTGACTTCTAGTCATAATCTTGTCATTGTTTACAACATTGAGTTCGATGCCTCTGACCCTCCGACCTCTGACCCCAAAGTAAGGGGCTGAACTCTGCAAGGGTGCACCACATACAGTGAAGCCAAAGCCCCACATCTCAGCCCAATCTCCAACATTTTGGAGATAAGCCTTGGAGTTGACTTGGTTTTAACAGGCAAGCACCCCATCCAACTCTAGGTCACTATCACCAGCATTACCAGCTCACAAATGCAAGAATGCCAGTAAGAGTATAACAGTCTCCAATGATGAGGAGGGAACTGGATCAGAAGTACTATATGGTCTAGACCAAGCAAAGGTGAGTGCTTTTGACTTTCACAATTCTTTCATTACACTAAAGTGGATATAACTGTTATAATTCATTGTGGCCCCTACACTTTTTCCTTCATTAGTCCTAGTCATGGCTAACCCAGCCATCCCTTGTCCCAAGAACCACCAATAGTCCTCACTAGACTCTAAGCCTATGCATCACCTAGAATCCTCCAAGCACTCCTATGCTTGGACTACCAATATAGTGTCCATCCTGACACTTCCCTAGTCCTAGACTTGTTCTGTCAACCAGAACCTCCCAACCTTATAGCACTGGTCTCTTCATGAGCATCACCAATCAAGTATCTCCCTGAGACCCCTGTCTCTGATCCCCTGAAACAACCCAAATGCATCTAGCACTGAGCGGTCGTCATGAAGGGATAGACCAAGCTGCAAGCATTGTACTGCCTTTATACTGGGCTAGAGTGAGAGTATGGAATCATAGTCACCCTAGCATAGAGCACCTAAGCTCCAGAGGGGAGTATGTCAACTGAGGAGGAAAGCCTAAGTCTGACTGATGTTAATCCTATACAGGATCTCAAGTAGATAATGAGGGGAACACACAGATATATTGTAGTAACTAATAGACCTAGCCGTTGCTATCGTAATCTATCTCTACTATCTGGTAACATGGTATTGTAGTGGCAGGGGCTTATCATAAGTCCATGCTAGTGTAATCATAAAGGAGAAATACTTCATGAACATACTATAACATACTTCGTGAGTGGCACAGCCACGAGCATATAAAAGATGGTTCCCGTCATGAGATCATTACATAACCTTGCCCTAGGTAGAATGATGCAAGGGGATCTGTGAGGGATAGGTGCATTCACCTAGCATAAGGATGAGAGCACATGGCATCTCGAGGATAGCGTTGTGGGCGATGAGCTGTGAACAGCAGCTCATTGAGAAACATGGAGTGGTAAGCATGTAGCTCTGTCATATGCCAGGATTGTCTGGCCAAGTACAGTTTAAGGACTTGTCTGAGGTCTGAGTATGAGTTCACGAGTTTAGGTTTATTGGACCATTGTCCTCAACCCTCATTGTCACTGGTGTGCCCACTACTGTTGTAGGGGAATGAACAGAAGAACAAGACTGGTGTTAGCCAGCTTGGCTTCTGATCTTTATATACTATAGTAAGTTATTTGTACATGTTAGGTTATTAAGCTAAATAAGGCTATAGTATGTGGCAGCATAGCAAAGTGGAAGGGAAACATAAGGTATAAGGCTATGAAGCAGAGATTAAGAAGGAAACATGATGTGTAATTGTTACAGTTCAATTTCCACGAAGTCAATTTTCGCCTTACATGCTAAGTTCCCTTAACTTATCTCCTATCTTCCTTATCTTTCATCTTATCCTTATCATGTCAACGTTTGACATCTTATCACGGACTCTCTTTGTTTACCTTTATTGACACTTTTATAAAGTTTACTATATCTTAGATCTCTTCATCTCCATGCTGTACATGGCTATGCACATTGCTTCTATCTCACATTATATCTTCTTTCATTTCTGCTATGCTTCTCTTCCATTTTATTCCTGTGCACTGCTGCACATTACACATCATGCTTCTCTTTTAATTACTGCTTCATAGCCTTATGCCTTATGTTTCCCTTCTGCTTTGCTATGCTGCCACATACTCTATCCTTATATAGTTTAATAATGTAAATACGTACATACAATCCATAGAGTATAAAAAAGACCAGAAGCCAAGCTGGCTAACACCAGTCTTGTTCTTCTGTTCATGCCCCAATCTTCTACTTGAGATCCTGTATAGGATTAACACTAGTCAGACTTTGGCTCTACACCTCAGTCGACATACTCCCCTTCAGAGCTTAGGTGCTCTACACTAGGGTGACTACATTTATTCACCTCCACTCTAGCCCAGTATAAAGGCACTACGACGTTTGTGACCTAGTCTGCCCCCTTACGACGACCGCTTGGTGCTAGACATTGGGTTGTTTCAGTAATGCACAGCAGTGCACAGGAATGGAATGGAAGAGAAGCATAATGGAAATGAAAGAAGACTTAATGTGAAAAGGAAGCGATTGTTATGCTTGGCCTGGGTAGGGTCGAGCGTAGACTCAAGGGTGAGGTCTGGGACTAGGGAGTACCAGCGTTCTTGACACTACAGTATGACTAAGGCCTTCAGGCGAGGTATCTGCTCATGAAGAGCACGCTCAGCATTGAAGGATATGATGAGTCCGAGGAGGACGAGTCTTATCCCGGTCTTGGGAGATCAAGTGTAGGAGTTATCTCAAAGGTAGGATTGAGTAGCTCTAGCTCAAGGAGTACAAGCATAAAGACTACTGTTTATATACTTGGGCCATAGAAGGTTGTAGAACCCTATGGAACGAGTGGGTAAATGAGGAAACCAAAAGAGACATGACTTGGAGAAGCGTAAGGACTTGGGAGGAGTCAAAGTGAGTCATGTCTGCTGCGGATCTGTCGATCAGTGTCGATCAGAGACAGCTGTCAATCAAAGATTATCATGAAACAGAGAAGCAGTCAGAACGACCCGAGGTGACAATGACAGTGGGGTCATTAGTTGGAGATGAAAGGTATGATATGGTCTGTGGGATAACAACCTATGTGCCATGTGAGAGGAGTCTGGGTAACGCCAGATGAAGCGGATAGCGATCTGCTGAGACTAAGCTATTGAGGAAAGAAAAGAAATAAATGGGGCCAGGTCAAGTCATAACAGCGATGTGCATAGCTGTGCACAGCGCAGAGATGAAGGGATCTAAGATATAGTGAACTCTATAATAATGTCAATAAAGGTAAACAAAGAGAGTCCATGATGAGATGTCAGACATTGACATGATAAGATAAGATGAAAAGATAAGAGATAAGTTAAGAGAACTTAGCATGTGAGGCAAAATTGACTTGGTGGAAATTGAAACCATAACATCCCCTAGCTCTGGACTCCAACAGTCCACTCCTATGCCTAGACCTATGGTGTAGCTCACTCATAGACCAATAGTCCAACTGCCACTCCAGTCTTGGTCTCCTGTGACATCATGGAACCACCTCAGCTGAGCCCAACCTCAGACCCTCCTCTTGGCCTGGCCTCACATCCAAGCCATGCACCACAGCCATCAGGCCTCACCCTGACCATGTCCATTGCCTCTGGACTCTTCCTCACATGAGTCCCCATCCTTTAGTTCTCCAACAGAATCCATTCCAGTCCATCAGTTCTCCAACAGAACCTCTGGCCTCATGACCAGTGTAGAGATCCAAGGATTTCTGTTCTCATATAGGAACATATCTGACATCTATCTGGTCCATCCATGCCAGTCCAAAGTCAATCTGGTCCATCTGTGTCAATCCAGTCCATATTGTCTTAGTCCAGTCCATGTTGGTTTTGCTTTATCACTTCTTAGTACCTTCAATATACCTTTTTTCAGTCTTGGACATATGTTACTGTTATCACTATGCATCATTTCATATCCCTTCCACTTTTTAGAGTTTGTACTTGTTGTTTTGTTGATCCTTCATAGTCTGGGATATTGTTACACTTTGTTTGGGAGCTAGGCATGGTCTCAAAAGTTAAGCAGATTAGGGGAGTTGGAAGCTTGGACAACGTCAAGGTCTCCTAGCCATGGGGCTACTAGGAGTCTGCTCTGAGGTATTATACTAGAGTGTGGACAAGGACTGAGTCTGGGAGTTCAGATGAAGTCTGCAGTAACTCATAGATTGAGAATATCAAGCTTAGTGTATAGGATATGAGTGCTACAGTTTAAATAGATGACCCAAGTGAGGATTGTGTAAGCATAAAGAATACAAGAGAATGTGAGAGAACAAGTATGGATAATACAAGAGATCATACCATTGAATGTGATGGAATGTCACAGAATGAGTATGAGTAATACATACAAGAAAAGAGCTCAGCTGGTGGGGCTCAAATAGCAGGATAAGCAAATGAAGGCTAGGCATAGGTGAGAGCAAGGAAAGAAATGTAACATTACCCCCCCACAAGGGTCAAGACACAGTTGAAGACTCAAAGG
The DNA here is from genome assembly GCA_038093795.1 of Retiboletus fuscus. Classification (NCBI taxonomy): domain Eukaryota; kingdom Fungi; phylum Basidiomycota; class Agaricomycetes; order Boletales; family Boletaceae; genus Retiboletus; species Retiboletus fuscus. Next base: position 14,471 of record JBBPSV010000237.1, read on the forward strand.
TTGCAGAAACCCATGGCAGGGGATCTGGTGATGTTAGCAAAAGCTATGTCATCCCAGATGTCATTGTCCACATCTTGGTCCAAGCTTGGAGAGTAGGAGTGACAGCATGGGCAGCAGGGGACCATATGAAAGGAAACCTGCCTGTGGCAGGCAGAGGAGCAGGAGCAGTGGGGCAAGGAGTGGTGAGACAAGTGTGAGGAGGTGGGAGAGGTAGAGGATGAGGGCAGCAGAGGAGGGTGGTGCAGAGGGCACTGCTACTGAGTGTGGCTAGGATGGAAATGACAGCATAATGGGCACTGATAGACCCCACAGTTGATATGCTGATGACCAAGGTGGCAGCACTAGAAGCATGCCTCATGAAATCATGGATGGGAAGAAGTAAGGGGGGTATTCCTGAAGTTTCCTATCCATTGAGCCTCTACATGGTTCACCACCTCTAACTTCTTGGGATTAAATGGCTCATCAGAAGCAGATGGGGTGGAAGCTATGGTGGATGAGGGGGCCAGGTGCATATACAATGCTAGGTTACAAAGGTAGCAGTCCAGGTCCTCCATGAACTCAAGCATGCCCAGTTGGTAGAATGCATTGATGAGATGGGACTCCATTTCCCATTGGATGTTGGCAAGGATGTGGTCATGTACAGCAGTGTGGGCATTGGCAGAGGGGACATGGTAGACATTGGTGATGTGAACTACCTGTAACATGGTGTAGAGATCCAAGGATCTCTGTTCTCATATAGGAACATATCCGAGGTCTATCCGGTCTGTCCATGCCAGTCCGAAGTCAATCTGGTCAATCCATGTCAGTCCGGTCCACGTTATCTTAGTCTGGTTTGCATCGGTTTCACTTTATCACTTCGTAGTACTTTCGATATACCCTTTTGCAGTCTCAGACACACATCACTGACATCGTTACACATTATCTCATATTCCCTCCACTTTTTAGAGTTCATATGTCATTTACACTTCAACCCTTCACAGTCCAGGATATGCCCAGACTATAAAGTCTTGTACATCTGATTTTGAAATCATCTTCCGACTTTGGATCTTACCTTTGGGATTCTTATGCATGTATTTCCCACATCGCACATCTACCCGCCTGCACAGCTTCATTGTCTTCACTGTCACCAACCGCCTTTTATCTCAGACTAACAAGTCCGGACTATTGCTCGTACCCTCGGACTGTCTTTTCCCAGTCTGGACCATCTTTGGACCATCCCATCTGTGGACCACTCCTATCCGGCATTCCACCTCTGCCTTTGGATCTCCTTATAGGGATGAACGAACGTACCCTTCACACATATAGGAAAGTTACCACCAAACTTTCCGTTGTTTCTACAACTGGAGCCCACTGCAAGGGAGGTTCTGGAGGTGCCCTGGAAATTTTCATGGTCCTTTTTCTCTCGTTGATCCTGAGGCAAACGCGCCAAGGGCATATGTACCTACCCGCACGATGTATTTTTTTTCACATTCACCTTTATCCTGTTTCAGCCCACTTCTTCATGTCCTGGACTACTTCCGGCTATTTTCTTTAACCTTCGTGATCATTGCATTCATTACCTGATGCTCCAGACCACTTCCACTCGCTGTCCATCGCCATTTATCCCTTTCCAGACAACAATCATTGCCTTCTTACCATATCCTTACATACACACCATCTTCTGAGCTGTACCGCACTGCCTCCTAGTCCGACCTGTATCCATGTCCCTTTTCTATGCCTCTGCCACCATTTACGTACCAAATCCATCTTTAGCATGAACCAGCCGAACATACCCGATCCATCACAATGACTAACCTGTTCCTCAGACTACCGATCTGCAGATCACCCAATGTGCCCCTATTTGATGGGACACTGACTAACCTCCTGAACTTTTTAGACAACATTGAAGACTTAGTTGACTCAGTTGGACTACCAAAGTCTGCACTGACGCAAGCCGCAATTTGCTATGCCAAGCTCGACGAGGCAGAGCTCTGGGAAACACTTCCCAAAGCCAAGGCCATCCCACCTGATTGGGAGTCATTCGTCATCGCCATCCTGAAGCTCTACCCCAGATATGAGAAGGGGAGAGGAACCCATCGCACACTGAGTTCGGTCCACATCGAAAGTACCCCATGGACACCGTCATTGTCGCCACTATCCTTACCACCCATGAAGTCATCGCCACCATTGTTGCCGTCATCATTGCCATCACTACAGATGAGTCTGGCATCAGTCCAGACCACTATGTCACCACCACTACCATCGACACCATCATCCACGGTTAGTCCAATACCATTCCGGACTGACACCATATCAATGCCAACCCATTCACCGACGCCACCATCACCACCATTTCCACCATCACCACTGCCAACTTTGTCACCAACAGTCAATCTGACTACCCCGTCACCTACCACGCCGCCGCCATCGCCAGAGCTGTCACCAAAGCTGTCGCATTGCAAACCACTCTCAAACTGTTGCCACTCCAAGCAGTCCATTCGCCCTTGTCAGACCAGTTATTACGGACTGAAACTGGTCTCCATCTTTTCATTGATGCTGACCACCCCCAAGGACTTCCTACCATCCGCTTACATTGCCAAGTGCACATTCTGTGATGAGCTGCATCACTTCATCTGTCGCTGCCCATATGTATCTGGGTACATCCGCTCTGGGAAGGTCATATATGGACCAGACCAGCATTTGTATCTCCCAAATGGCACTCATATTCTGCACCTCGCTAGTTGCACATGTATCCAATTGAGTATAGACTGCCTGATGTCCACAGCATCATCACGCTTGTCGCCGCCTCATCACGTCCAGACTGACAATATCCAACCTTAAAGTCACACAGTTTCAGCACTTCCAAGTTCCACTGTTCTGGAACCGCTTCCGGAACTTTCCCGCACTCTTCCAGACTCGGAAGCACCAGGTTCCGGGAACACTATTACAGAACCAGTCCCGAGATTTTTCCCACACTCTTTCCGACTCAGAAGAGTGGAACCTTTGGAACCATTACAGTTGTATGACTTTCATATCCGCTTAACCTTTTAGACTCTGCATACAGCATCATTGTCATATCTTCTAGTCTTCTTTTAGGCTCATTGCTGGTAACATAATACGAGTGTACCTCTGCCCATAGTACACTTACCCTACTCACTAGTACCTCAGTCGTTTTCGCCCATCTTAGGCAGCGGCTGAGGTGAGTTACTTTTCACTTAGTTTTTCATTCCTAGCTAATGTACTATAGTATTGGGCAACTCCTGCCTTCTCCTAGATTCTGTCAAATGCCTGACAATGTCACAGTCACTGTCTGTTCAGATGCAATGTGGTCTAAACAATCCCAAAGGCAATGACACCCAGGAATTCTCAGGATCCATCTACCATTGGGTAGGTAGAGACGGTTATCTGATCCCCTGCTCACTTTGCCTAGTCAGATATATTTCTCTATGTGAGGGCAGTTACCCATTGTTACATGTGGCCTGGGTAGGGTCATGTATAGACCTGAGGGTCAGCCGCCTTCTAGGACTTGAGCTAGAGCAGTCCAGGCAATGGACTACTAGAGGTGAGTGGAGGCACGAGAAGGTGAGTTCTCACATTCTAGGGCTACATGGGAGGCAGCTGGTCAAGGGTCGAGATGGCCTTCAGACGAGAGTCAAGATGAAGGCATTGGAATTACTGGGGAGTCTATGATTTTGAGGGTACAAGGTAGAATCAGGTAGACTAAGCTAAGGTATGAAGGACTATGGGGCACCTATTATATAGGGTTCGCAAGTGTGCACAGACCGGGTGTCTAAGTAAGTGTTACGACTTGACCTGGCCCTGTTTGTTTCTTTTCTTTTCTTAGCTTAGCTTAGTCTCAGCGGATCGCTATCTGCCTCGCCTGGCATTACCCAGGCCCCTATCTCCCGGCCCATAGGTAGTTATCCCATGGACCGCATCATACTTTTCATTTCCGACTAATGACCCCGCTGTCATTGTCGCTTTGGGTTGTTCTGACCACTTCTTCGTTTCATGATAATCTTTGATTGACAGCTGCTCATGATCAACAGATCTGCAGCAGACATGACTTGTTTTGACTCCTTCTGAGTCCTTACGCTTCCCCAAGTCATGTCTCTTTTATCCTCCGTTCTTATCTGCTCATTCCATAGGATTCCATAACCTTCTATGGCCCGAGTATATAAACTGTAGCTGCTATGCTTGTACTCTTTAAGCTAGAGCTACTCAATCCTACCTTTGAGATAACTCCTATGCTCGATCTCCCAAGACTGGGATAAGACTCATCCTCTTTGGACTCATCGTATCCTTTGACGCTGAGCATGCTCTTTGTGAGCAGATACCTCGCCCGAAGGTCCTTAGTTGTACTGTAGCATCAAGAACGCTGGTACCTCCTAGTCCCAGAACTTACCCTTGAGTCTACGCTCAACCCTGCCCAGGCCAAGCGTAACAGTAAGGGAACCGGCTGTGGCAAGGCTAAGTAAAGGAGATGTGTCGAATGGATGAGGGGTACACATCTCTAAAGGAAATGGTGAAGTATGACTTGGTGAAAGATAAAGGAAATGAATCATACATGCTGTGGATCTGTTGATCAGGAAGTATCCTGTCGATCAATGATCTTGGCTAAGCGAGAGAAGCATCACCTTCAGTGGTAATAGAAGGGATGCACAAGATGAGGTTCTAGGAAAGGTTAAAGCTAAAGAAAGGCACATATGCCATTGTCAACAATGGGACTCAGATAGGAGATATCCAGGGATACATGAGTAATCCTACCAAGGGTCTGGTATAGGGTCCGGTCAGGAGGCTGGGGCTCAGCTGGGGAGCTGAGAGACTGGGGCAGGTTCTATGAGGGAACTGGTGGACTGGGGCCAAGGACAGAGGAGTCCGAGGGCAGTGTGCATGTTCAGGGTGAGGCCTGATGGGATCAGTGTGCAGCATGGGTGCATGGCCAGGCTGGGGAGAGGGTCCAAGGTTGGACTTGGTGGGGAGGTCTGTGGTGATGTCAGAGGATGGAGACAGGGGCGGTGCAGCATACTGTTGGTCCACAAGTGGGTCACATTATCAGTCTAGGTGAGGAGTCTAGGAGTGGACTGTTGGAGTCCCAGACTAAGGACTAGAGATGGGGTCTTGGAGGGATGCTCAATTGGTGATGCTCATGAAGAGACCAGTGCTATGAGACTTAGGGGTTCCGGTCAGGCAGAACAGTCTATGATCAAGGGAGAGCCAGGGCAGGCTCGATGTGGGGGCTAAGCAAGAGAATGCTTAGTGGGTTCTTGGCGATGTGTGGGCGTGAAGTCCGGTGAGGACTAGCGGTGGGTTGACTGGCTGGGTAAGCCAGGACTAGGCTAAGCGAGAGACGAGGGCTGGCTGGTAAGCCATGGCTAGTTGGCTGGGTAAGCCAGGACTAGGACTGAGCAGGAAAAAGTATAGGGGCACGATGAATCATAACACCCATAAAGTGACCAAGGGAGTTGCAGAAAGCACAGGCTCTTGACTGAGCAACTGTCTGCTGATTCACTGAGACATCCTCTCACTTGACTGTCTGGGGGAGGGATGGCACTGGACCAGCCCAAATGGGTACAGCCAAAGTATATGAGTGCTGTGGAGTATTAGCATGAGGCGAAGGAGTAAAGGAAATATTAGATCTGAGAGTAGAGCTGGTCAGCAGGAATTTTGCTGCTTCTATACAATCATTGATTGGGTATGGTTCATCTGGGTGATGGTTCAATTTGACAATTGCCAACCAACCTCAGACGTGATCTGCTAATTCCTGAGGGAGTCCATACAGGAAAAGCACATCCTGGTCCATCTTGGATAACCTTTTCTTGTCTATGAGAGCATTAGCAACCTTCATAAATTTCCACCTATACTCCTCAAGCTCATCCTAGGTGTGCATCACCTTGCTTTGGTATTCTTTGACTAGGTACTGGATATTGGCATGGCTATAATGGTCAGTTCCTTCACAACTGGGATACAACTTTTTAACTGCCTCAACAAAGGCATCCCAATCTATTGGGTTGGCTTTAGCTTCCTTGAGAAGCACCCAACATTTGGTTTCCTTTTGATTGGCATAGTGCAGGGAAGCCTTGATTTTTCTGGTAGTGTCAAGCATTGCTAGCAATGCAAGCTCCTCAATTTCCACAAAGAAACCAGGTAAGTCCACAGGATTTTTCCCATCGAATTTCAGCACATTCTAGGCTCCTCTAAGGGGCATCTGGAAAGCCATTTGAGCAAGGGTAGTCCAGGTCAGGTTTACAATGGGTGAAGGCAGAATAACCAGGTTCAATGACATGGCAGGTGCATGTGTTGATGATGATACAAGTGATGGTTGAAATAGGAAGGAAAGCAATGGATTGGAGGATGAGATGGGAGAGGACAAAGCAGTAGAGGATGACAACTGTGAGGGAGTAAGCAGGTTGAGAGGAGAGGAAAATGGTGAAGTGGGAAAAGATGATTCCTGAGTGTGAGCCAGGGTTGAATGTATGAACATGCCAGATATTGGAAGCAGGAATCGATCCTAAATGCTGTATGAACCTAAACTGGTGGGTGAACCAGGAATAGATGGTCCTGAAAGGGTCTGGGTTGGTGGCACCAGTGATGTGAAATTGGATGCAGGTGGTTCGAACAGATCAATGGTGAAGCCTAACAGAGCCAAGACATCAGGAAGCTCAGCAGAGCAGTTGTTACAATTCATCGTGCCCCTATACTTTTTCCTTTGCTCAGTCCTAGTCATGGCTTACCCAGCCATACCTCATCCCTCGCTTAGCCCAGTCCTGGCCTACCTAGCCAGTCAGCCCACTGCTGGGCCTCACTGGACTCCATGCCTATGCACTGCCTAGAACCCACTAAGCACTCTCTTGCTTAGTCCTCATGTTGAGCCTGCCCTGGCCCCTTCCTGATCCTAGTACGTTCCACCTGACTGGAACCCCTAAGTCTCATAGTGCTGGTCTCTTTGTGAGCATCACCAATTGAGCATCCCTCCAAGATCCTGTCTCTAGCCCTTAGCCCAGGACTCCAACAGTCCACCCCTAGACTCACGATGCAGCCCACCTGTGGGCCAACGGTACACTATATCGCCCTTGTGTCCATCCTCTGACGTTATCACTGAACCCCCTTGCCGAGTCCAACCTCAGACCCTCCCCTCAGCTTGGCCTCACACCCATGCCATGCACTGACCCTGTCGGGCCTCACCCCGAATGTGCACATAGCCCTCGGACCCCCTGTCCTTGGTCCCAGTTCACCAGTTCCCCATGGAACCTGTCCCAGTCCCTCGGCTCCCCAGCTGAGCCCTGGCCTCCAAACCGGACCCTATGCCAGACCCTTGGTAGGATTACTCACGTATCCCTGGATATCTCCTATCCAAGTCCCATCATTGACAATGGTGCACGCACCTTTCCTTAGCTTTAGCCTTTCCTAGACCCTCACCTCGCGCATCCCTTCTATTACCACCGAAGGTGATGCTTCTCTTGCTTAGCTGAGATCATTGATCGACAGGATGCTTCCTGATTGACAGATCTGCAGCATGTATGACTCATTTCATTAATCATTCATCGAGTCATACTTCACCATTTCCTTTGCAAGATGTGCACCCTCATCCATTTGGCACATCTCTCCTAACTTAGCTATATCGCAGCCAGTTTCCTTACTTAGATGCCTGGTTTGTACACACACTTGACCCCTATATAATAGGTGCTCCACAGTCTCCAGTACCTTAGCTTAGTCTACCTGAATCACCGTGTACTCCTAGATTCATAGACCCACTGATAATCCCAATACCTTCCTCCTGACTCTCGTCTGAAGGCAGTCTCGACCCTCAACCCAGCTGCCTACCATGTAGTCCCAGAATGTGAGAACTCACCTTCTCATGCCTCCACTCATCTCTAGTAGTCCGCCACCTGGACTACTATAGCCTGAGTCCTAGAAGGTGGCTTACCCTCAGGTCTATGTGTGACCCTGTCCGGGCCACGCGTAACAGCAGTTATGCAGTGCATTGCCAGGTGGGACAGATACAAAAAGTTCTGAATCCTCAGAAATTTGCAAATTATGAAATTGTGCTAGCAAATTTTCAAGTTCTTGGTGCTGGGCAGTCAGCCAAAGTATTCTCCTGGAGACCCTTTGAGAATCCCTTGTGGTGGGCTCCAGTTGAAGAGATCAAAAGCTCAGACAACCTGCAGAAACAAGCATTCCAGCCTGAGCTAGAAGAGAGGAGGTCTAAGGGTACAATGGGTTCATCCCTAAGGGATTCTGACAAGTGGGGAAGGTCAGGAGGTGACTTCAGGAATTTTACCCAGCAGAAATGGTAAACCCAAATGAAATCTGAGTTGGAATGGAGTTGAAGGGAATTTTCCAGAATTCCTATGTGTGGAATTCATATCCAGAATTAAAAGTGATGAAAGGGAGACACTAAGCAACAAGTTGGAAGCATTGGATGATGCATGGTGATGATAGACGATGGACAGTGATGATGAGAGACTTAGATGATGGAAAATGTGAGTGAGCAAAGCTGAATTACGACTCTAGGTACAAAGTACTTATAACATGACCCAATTTGGATGCTAACGTCCTTCAAAACCTAAAGCCAACAATATATGGGCAAAATGGGATAATGCCCCTGGATACATATAAATAGAATAGGAAGTGAGATAAGTGAATGTCAGGTTGCACCCAAATGGTGCAAAGTGTCCGTTTGTAGTCACATAATATGTAAACACATGAGGAAATGTGAAAAGGACAGTCCAAACAAAGTATGGAATTTATATAACAAAGCTGACTTACTGTGGAATTTTGGGTCAACTTACCAAGTGTTTGGGATTTATGAACAGTGACAGGAATGGCCAGACCACGATTAGGATTTGAGGGGAGCATTCTGGAAAATGAAGGAATGCTGTAGGAATGTGGGGGAAGGAAGGATATAAGCATAGAGAACTATTGTTCTCTATGGCACGTTTCCTACTGACATCACAAATCAGATCCACTTCCATCTGTCTGTAACCAGACCAGACTTCCATCCTAACGACTGTCCCTCGATGGCAGACTCCTATTCTGCTGTGCAATTCATACTAACTGATCACCATTTGTAGTTCAGATCACCAATGCCAACCATGCTCCATCTGTCAAGATCATCACCATCACCATCTGGACTAATGCTGTCACCACCTGGTCTATCTGTCTTGCCTACCGGACTTCATCCCTTTTCATCATCACATGTTGCTAATGCTCACCTGAACTCTGTCACTAACGATTCACAGACCTGTGCATTTTGTGATGCATTGGGACACTTCATCTGCAACTGCTTGCATGCTGTTGAATACATCTGCTTTGGTAAAGTCCTCAGGGGCACAAACTATCAGAAATAACCCTGATAGTGCAGTTGGGCAAAGGGAGGTCTCTGGTGGAAGAACTCACCAGGTAGAGGACTATGGGTAGTAGTCAAGTCTCTGAGAGATAACTCAGGTGGGAGTTAGAATGAAGAGAGGTAAAATGTTCTTATTGAAGATGGGTGAAAGATCTCATCTTATATAGGGTATAGAAGTATTTGTACTTGTATATGTACTCCTATATATATCTGATCATGTGAGCGATCAGTAAGTGGATAGGTAATGGCTTATGAGTAATCCACAGTAGTATCAGTAAGCCAACCAATGGTATAAATACCTCTTATCTCATGGATGATGTTACGAGTTGACCTGGCCCCGTTCATTTCATTTCTTTATTTTACTTAGCTTAGTCTCGATGGATCGCTATCCATCTCGTCTGGCGATACCCAGACTATTCTCGCATGGCACGTAGGTCGATACTCCCACGGACCGTATCTTCTTTTCATTTCTGACTAATGATCCCGCTGTCATTGTCGCTTCGGGCCGTTCCGGCCACTTCTTCGTTTCATGATAATCTTTGATAGACAGCTGCTTCTGATCGACACTGATCGACAGATCCACAGCAGATATGACTCGACTCGACTCCTCCCGAGTCTTTACGCTTCCCCGAGTCATATCTCCCTTTGTTCCTCGTTCACCCGCTCGTTCTACGAGCTTCCATGACCTTCCACGATTCACATATATAAACCGTAGCCTCTCTGCTTGTATTCCTTAAGCTAGAGCTACTCAATCATATCTTTGAGATAACTCCTACGCTCGATCTCCCAAGACCGGGATAAGTCTCGTCCTCATCGGACTCACCGTATCCTTCGACGCTGAGCGTGCTCTTCGTGAGCAGATACCTCGCCCGAAGGTCCTTAGTCGTACCGTAGCGTCAAGAACGCTGGTACTCCTCTAGTCCCAGAAACCCCCTTGAGTCTACGCTCGACC
>JBBPSV010000238.1:0-24745 GCA_038093795.1 Retiboletus fuscus
AGCGTCACAGTGCGGCGAGATTGCGACAGAGCAAGCGGTACAAATGCGCAACCGCCACGACACGAACGACGAGAGGTCAGACAGAAAAGTATCCCACAGTGAACCTATTCATTGAACCATGTTGAGAGGAGGTAGGATATAGCATATCCCACCAGGGAGGACACGCTAGATGTGCTGCGGTTCGTAGTGTACGGGAATTTCCCATAGAAACATCAGTATCTCGATACAGTAAACAAGCTCATACTACTCATCTACAAATCAATGAGGAGTACAGAAAGGGAAGCATGTAGGAATGGTTGTCCTTTGAGTCGCAAGGGGATATAGAATATTAACTACCGACCGACATGAATAAAAGGAACCCAAGAGGAGAAAGACGCCCCAGAGTCACGGAGATGCTGGACAGCGTAATGCAATGCTTCTGCAGCCTCCGTGCTGTCGGGAACCTTGCCGTCCCGCAAGAGATATTCGTACACCTTCTTCGTCACTTTTGGTGCATCACGGTCCATTATCGACCACATTGTTGCGACGACCCCACCATAACCGGCAAGAAGCATCCCGGCCGCGAGATGAACGGACTCTTCCGATAGCGTCTCGTCTCCCTTTGCGGTCTGACAGGCAGAGAGGAATGCGAGACCACCTTGAGGACGTGTCAGTCGGATGATGTCGGAAAGCTTCAAACGACGATGGTTGGCAAGACAAAGCCCGCTGTCGAGCGGGTTGCGAGGATCTTGCACGCCATGACATGCGAAATGTACCCAGTCAACAATCTTCATCTTCTCCATGACGTCTTCAACGGTACCATGGGAGTCTTGGAGGGTCACGAAAGAGGACCTAGCGGACAATGCTCTAATGTGATCGATCTCTTCCTTTACGCATGTGAGCTTCATCTGCCCATCTTCTTCCGGCTGGGGAACAGCAACGAAGCGAATGTCGGGCGAGGAACCGTTCGAGTGTTTCTGAGTTGATGTTGCGAGAGCACTAAGACTCGGTATATAGGAGGATATAACGAAGTCGGAAAGCTTTGCACCCGTCCCATCTGTACCATAGAGGCCGGCAGCGTGTATGGGCAGAAAAGCGAAAGGCCCAGTCGGACACCAATAAATATGTGTCAACTTCTCGGCAGTAGATGGCGGAGTCTGAGAACATGCAAGCCTCAGTCAGAAAGCGTTGACCCTGAAAAGTTTCAGACAGACGACATACTGATAAGCCAAGAGCCTGCAGAATAGGGTTTATGACCTTCTTCCACAAGAATGTTAGGATCAGCCGGAGCCGGTCATCGGGTGTGAATCTTTCAGTTTTAAGTGCGCCCTCCCTGTCACTCCCTTCGATACCATCTTCCATCAGTGTATTGAGAAAGTGCTGTGATGCGAGATTGTCGTCGTCGGCGATGAGTGCAGAAATGTCATCACGTGAAGTAACAGGATAATTGCGCTTGAGCAATAAACAGAGCAGGCGTTCCATATCTTGATAACTGATACCAGGAAGGGGGATGGGAATAACGGCCCCCAACTCCGCCATGACGACCAATGCATCACATCGTTGTTTGCTAGCATTGAGGTAGACGACCGGTCCAGAGTGTGCCAGGGCAGCTAGTTGCTCGATTGTATTTGGGAGCAAGAACTGGTTAAAACCTGGCAAGGTCCGTATGTCGGCAAGGAGCTTTTCTCGTCTAAGTGCGAGGTGATGGCGTCTCTGGACTGCCTCCTCCAGCGACCTAGCGTCATCGATCAAATTGTTCGCTAATCCGTGGGATGCGACATGGTCACGAGAACTGGCATGTTCTAGCTCTTGGGAAATGCGCTGAAATTCATCGGCAAGATCTCGATGCTCGACACGAAGTTGATCAACCGGAGTGCGCAGTTGCAGGAATTGACCCCAGACAACGGAACGTCCCTGCTCGAGCCACTCGACAGCCATGTCAGGATAATGAGCTTCAAGTGCAGCAGCGGCAGCATCTCGTGCTACATCAGCAGCTTCAAGGAGTACACGATAGCGCTCTGTGAGTGGAAGGCCAAGCCATGCCAGCTGTGGAAGAAGGTGGATAGTGGTGGTATATGCATCAATGAGAGCCTGGGAGTTGCCCTGAAGGCGTGCAGAAGAAATCCAACGACGAGCAGCATGAAAGCGGATGGAAGTAGAACGTATGGAGGCACGACTGGCCATGGAAAAGTGGACAGTTGCAGCAGACAGATTAGAAGGATCACGAGAATGTTCGAAAAACTGCATAAATGCATTCCCAAGGTTGTTCAACTGAGCTGGCTTGCTGGGATGGCCATTGGGGGTGAGATGAACTGCTTCCTCATGCGTCGAAATAGACTTGTGGACGTCTGCGAGGTCTCCAAGGCGCTCAAAGCGAGTCAATAACGAGGACCCGAGGTTGGAAAACCAAGCTGGCTTGTCAGGGTGGCCATTAGGAGTGAGATGGACTGCCTGCCCTTGCATGGAAATGGACCCATCGATGTCTGCGAGGTCACCGAGGCGCTCAAAGCGACGAGATAACGAGGACCCGAGGTTGTTCAACCGAACTGGCTTGTCGGGATGACTATTGGGAGTGAGACGGTCTGCCTCCTGAAACATTGAAATAGACTTGTTGATGTCGGCGAGGTCACCGAGGCGCTCAAAGCGACGAGATAACGAGGAACCGAGGTTGTTCAACCGAGCTGGCTTATCGGGATGTGCATTGGGAGTGAGACGGACTGCCTTCTCATGCGTCGAAATGGACTTGTCGATGTCGGCGAGGTCACCGAGGCGCTCGAAACGGCTCAATAACGAGGACCCGAGGTTGGAAAACCAAGCTGGCTTGTCAGGATGGCCATTGGGAGTAAGACTAACTGCGTCCTCTTGCATCGAAATGGCCCTGTCAATGTCCGCGAGGCTACCGATGCGCTCAAAGCGACGAAACAACGAGGACCCAAGGTTGTTCAATTGAGCTGGCTTGTTGGGATGATCATTGGGAGTGAGACGGTCTGCCTCCTCAAACATCGAAATGGACTTGTTGATGTCTGCGAGGTCACCGAGGGGCCCAAAGCGACTCAATAACGAGGACCCGAGGTTGTTCAACCGACCTGGCTGGTTAGGATGGCCATTGGGAGTAAGACGGACTGCCTCCTCAAACATTGAAATGGACTTGTTGATGTCTGCGAGGTTACCGAGGCGCTCAAAGCGACGAGATAACGAGGAACCGAGGTTGGAAAACCAAGCCGGCTTGTTGGGATGACCATTAGGAGTGAGACGGACTGCCTCCTCTTTCGCTGAAATGGACCTGTCGATGTCGGCGAGGTCACCGAGGCGCTCAAAGCGACGAGATAACGAGGATCCAAGGCTGGAAAACCGAGCTGGCTTGTCGGGGTGGCCATTGGGAGTCAAACGGACTGCCTGCTCCTGCATCGAAATGGACTTGTCGATGTCCGCGAGGTCACCGAGACGCTCAAAGCAACGTGATAACGAGGAACCGAGGTTATTCAACCGAGCTGGCTTGTCGGGATGACCATTCGGAGTGAGACGGTCTGCCTCCTCTTGCATCGAAATGGACCTGTCGATGTCCGCGAGGTCACCAAGGCGCTTAAAGCGGCTCAACAACGAGGAGCCGAGGCTGGAAAACCGAGCTGGCTTGTCGGGATGTCCATTGGGAGTCAGATGGACTGCCTCCTGAAACATTGAAATGGACTTGTCGATGTCGGCGAGGTCACCGAGGCGCTCAAAGCGACGACATAACGAGTTCCCAAGGTTGTTCAACCGAGCTGGCTTGTCGGGATAACCATTGGGAGTAAGACGGACTGCTTCCTCAAACATCGAAATGGACTTGTGGATGTCGGCGAGGTCACCGAGGCGCTCAAAGCGACGGGATAACGTGGACCCAAGATTGGAGAACCAAGCTGGCTTGTCAGGATGGCCATTGGGAGTGAGACGGACTGCCTCCTCTTGCATTGAAGCGGACTTGTGGATGTCCGCGAGGTCGCCAAGGCGCTCAAAGCGGCGAAATAAAGAGGAACCGAGGTTGGAAAACCAAGCTGGCTTGTCAGGGTGGCCATTGGGAGCAAGACGGACTGCCTCCTCTTGCATGGAAATGGACCTGTCGATGTCCGCGAGGTCACCGAGGCGCTCAAAGCGACAAGATAACGAGGAACCGAGGTTGTTCAACCGAGCTGGCTTGTCCGGATGACCATTGGGAGTGAGACGGTCTGCCTCCTCTTGCATTAAAATGGACTTGTTGATGTCCGCAAGGTTACCAAGGCGCTCAAAGCGACGAGATAATGAGGACCCAAGGTTGTTCAACAGAGCAGGCTTGTCGGGATGTCCATCTGGAGTGAGCCGTACGGCATGCTCCAACATCAAAATCGCTTCGTGGATGTCAGCAACGTCGCCATTATCCTCGAATCGACCATGCAATAAGCCTCCAATGCCAGCTAGTACTGCAGGCCGGCGAGGATTCCGAGCTGACAATCGCTGCAACATAGCTCGTGCCCTCCGTATCACCTCATCGTCATTGGGTTTTGTGCTCTCCGCCTCAGATATCCCAGGCTCCATCGGCCGAATCTTCACAGAGATCCCAGCCATCTGCAATCCGAGCCATGCTGCTCGGTATGCATAACCTTCCACTGCTCTGCAGAGTAAGTCCTCGCCTCCCGTCCCTTCTGCCTTTTTGCCTTGTCTCTGTAAGTGGGCCAGAAGAGAGAAACAGAGATCGAGTGCTGTGACGCGGCGATCTCTGCCATTACTAGCCCGCAGCTGGAGTGCATCTTGATATAATGTGATTGCTACGTCTAGATCATAGTAACGATGGTTGTCTTGACAATCGATGAACCTCACAGTGGCCAAGTTGAATAATGCAGTGGAGTAATTCGGGTTGTCTGGGGGGGACATGTCGCGGACACGCTCGAAACATGCGATAGCTTCGTCAAGATCTTTTTGGTTGTGGAGCTGGCGATAACGTAAGAGAGCCCGATGTCCAGTATCAGTGAATAGTGCCAGCTGGTTCATTGCGTCTGACACTGACGACTATCGTCGTGCCGTCAGGAGGCGTCAACAACGAAGTGAACAGGTCGCTCACGTCAAGTATTGTTGTAGATTGATTGACATCGCAAATGCGTCGCTCAGTAACTATTCTCAACGACGAACACGACGGCAAAACGTCTTTATCCAGGATCCTGATAGCTAAAACAAGATGTCAGGGGGTGAGTATGACCAGCCGTGGAGTTACTCACGCTGGAGTTCTTCGTTGCGGTCGAGTACATCCCCTACGGTAGTCTTGAATCGGCAGAGTAATACTCCATTTCCGCGCCCTGGTCCGAGATCGAAAGATGCATATACCTCGAACGAAATGGGAGATGATCGCTCTAATGGTCTAGACCATGTTCAGTCGAAGTAACAAGAATAGGAAGGGTAACTTACAGGAGGATCTCTTCATCCCATTCTACCGCGTCCTTGCCGACCAACATGGGTTTATTCAAAGTCTTTCTGATCTTCCCGTCGATCTCTACAGTAGCATAGAAGGCTACTGGCACACGACGGAGGCCAGACGTGACATGTGTGGCATGGATGTCTGCATAGGGATGTCAGCGATCCCTCCAGTATGGCCCACATTACCACTTACGAGTTATGAAGACATGTCCGCGTTTGTTTGTATCAGGCGAGTGGGATTTCGAGCCGTCCGATCTCTTTCTTTCTTGAGCACGCTGTAGCTGTGGGGTAAGTGGTGGGTTAGAAAGTGGACTTTGATCATCCATGAGTGCGAAACGAAGTGAGAAGAAAAGAGCAGAGGAGTTCCGAGCGGAGATTTTGTTGCAATGAGTTAATAAAGGCGGGCACAGGGTGCGACGTTGCCATGCATGTGTTTGACGGAGAATGGAACGAACCTCATTTCACTTGCCACAGGATGCAACACTGCCGTGCACATGTTTGATGGAGCGTGGAGCAAACCTGTTTGGATTCATTTCGCTGGCATAAGGTTCACTACTGCCAGTGACGATGTGCGGGACTGGCTACGTACACCGCTGCTGCACTCACCGGAGAAGCGGCGGAGGTTCGAGACATGGCCCCGATGCCACACCGCCGACTTGAACGACCACCCTAGTCACGATATCACCAGCGGTCACTGCTACGCATGGTTGTGGCGTATGTGAATGTGGTGGTACATACTACGCACTGGCAGGATAGAAGTCGGCGTTTTCCGATCCACTTGTCACTCAATTTCCATCCTGGCTAGTTCCGTGGGATCATACCCTCTCGCCCACTCCCTTCGGTCGCTATAGCCTTTGATACTCCACCTAAATGCCCTCGGAAGGGTCGGGGTAGCGTCAAGCCCCCTGGTGACAGCTTTTGCAGGCTCGAAACCATGCCCTATACCACTCCTTTACATGAGCCTGCGATAGTGACCGCCCAACAAACCCTCACAACATTGCTTAGCGCTCAAGACCGTCAAGTTCGACTTTCTGAAATGATGGCATGCTTGATCCCGGAAGGCTTGTGTTGGGCGGCGCTGTATGGCCCAGTTCTTTGCTCTGCTACGATGACGTTCTCCTCACGACTTGAACGTCACTCCGACAGGTGTTATCTCCTTCATCATCAGTCCGTTCTCCGCGCCGAGGTACAATCTGCCCATCCTCCTGTTCAGGGCTCTTGTTCACGAGAGCAGCGATGCGGTATAGTCGCTCAAACTCGTAGGCTGCACATTCCCCTCGCCACACCCCGTCCGCACTGAATCAGAACCACAGTTTATCGGCACCCTGTTTGCGTCGATCTTCTTCGATATCATCCTGGGTGTTCTCTCCGCTAGAGAGACTCTCAGTTCATGGGCCTTGGCGCGGATATCAACGGTCCGACCGACGAGTTCCCTTCCTTACCGTCCCATATCCCTCTGCTCCGTACTGATCCGCAGCACAGTCTGGTTCACGCCTGGCAGTTTCAGATCGAGCAGTCGCGAAGGTTACCAAGTCGTCGTTGACAAGCCGCATCTCAGCGTCCCTCGTGGACCGCCTCCACCTCAACAGACGACCATCGTCGCGCCGACGCCTCAAGCCGCCCCCGGCGTCCAACCAGGCAACTACCGGAGCGCACAAAATCCCCGTGCGCGTCGACGCGTACCGCGACTGGCACAGTTCCAAGACGACGATACGATTGTCGTACATGCGTGATAGAATGACCTCCGTCTGTTAGAACCCGTCGTTCGATCTCCGTCCAAGTCTTCGTGTGTACGTAGTCCTCCCAATTCTGTTTTTGTTCTGCTTTATTTCACCTATAAAGCCAGGAACGATGGATGTTCATATGTTCGTTCGAGACGTGCAAGACGAGGCCGCGCGCAGCCGGGCTTCAAGTTTTCATCTTCCGAGGATGACGCCAGTACTCATCATGGAAATACCTTTTTTCTGCCAGCATTTCAGTCAGTAAGTTAGGCCGTCCAGCTTCTGTATTGAACAGGACTTGCTTTTGAAGTCCTTCCACGTATTGTGGCACGAATGCACGGTGTCCACTACCGGGAGCTTTGACCACAGAGCCAGGGGTCGTAAGCAGTATGATTCGTTACTGTTTTCTGCAGTAATCACATAGCGTCGCATTCTCGATGACTGGCTATCGAAAATGCTCTTGGCGGTCTGATACGCTCAGGCCATGTTACTATAGATGGCCCGGCGCCCCTCACATGCAAGGAAATGATCAGGGACTGTTAGTATTTAGGTGAAGGCACAAGTGGTTGAACCGACACCTCTAACGTGAGGAAGAACCTTGACTCTTTTCCGAGCAAACAGATCAAAGAAAGCAAAGCGGGCTAGTATGCAAGGAAACAATGGCACACACTCGCAGACATACGGTATTATACTCCGTCTCCTGGGCCAACGACCGCAACACCACCTACGGCTGCGGTCTGATCGCCAATTTGAATGTATTTAGTATTCTATGATCCAGCATCAGCGTTGCCCTACGGTGACCACATAGAACACTGACAGAAAGACCGACTTGTCAAACACCTCGGGCCCGACATCCACGCATTCGTCCATAGCCTTGCTCATGTCCAGCGTAGCCATCATGAACATGATGAGAAGCCACGCCGAAGACTCGATAAGGTATGCACCGGGGCATTGGTTGTGTGTGTATGTGAGCGTTGGATGTGCAGTTGAGGCGGCGCGCCCATACCGTCTTCCAAAGGCAAAGAAGATTATCCGTAGATCACGTCGTCGACGGTTGGTTCGAGGTACCGATCAGGATTGAACGCGTGGGGATCTGGAAAGAAGCTTTCGTCGTCCTGACAGACATCCCAATTGAGCTGCACCCTCACCACCATACAGACACAATTCAGACGTACCAGATATTGGCAAACACCTAGGACGTGGTCGCGTCAACACCGGACATGAATGAAGAGCAACGTGACATACGAAAGACCCCTTGGGTATAAAGATGCCATCGTAAGACGTCGTCCTCCATCAACCTATGTGGAAGACCTATGCCGGACATGAACACCGAACCTACATGTTACGTGACTCGCAGACTTACCTAGAGGTACGGCACACTCCATCTCCGTCAAGACCACATCACAAGACGGTAATGACACCGCATGGATTTTCGCCTGTCCTTGTTTGAGCACCGCAGGACGCCGCATCATGATGAGGATGAAGTGCGAGATCAAAATCAAGGTACTTTGGTTGTCACGATTCCACGGGGAGGTCATCCAGGATACTTACAGTATCGATGCTAGCTTCTGAGTACTGTTGAGTGTGAATGAAGATCACTGAGGACGAAAGACTGACCTATCGGCATACGTGGAGTTTACCACCCATCTTAAATCGAAATCCAGTTGAGCATCGAGTTTCTTGCCCTTGTCTTTCATTGCATCTAACACTGGAGGCGAACGACCCTCTTGTGATCCCCTTCCGCTATACAAAAGCACACATGAATCGGTGGCGGAAAGAACAGGTGAAAAGTCTAATCATACCCTGTCATCCGAAACGAACTCGCATGGCCTTTCGACGAATTCTTCCATCTTGTTCCTCCAGATGACTGCCTTCCGCTTGAACCCTGGGCCGGGAAGCCAGTCTGGCAAATATTAATGTTTCACTAGGCATCACACATCAACAACGTACTGTATCTGAACCAGCTAATGAAGACGCACATGAAGGAATGACGTCAACAGGCCAGACACCACCGGGGGCGATACGATAGGAAAGTCACACAACACATCCATCAGCAGCCTGAGCAGCGGCCGGTAGTGTTTGATGCTGGATGGTCAAAATGAAGGTTGCATCAGCCTCTGCCGACGGCGCGGCTGATCGCCGTATGGTATAAATGCCATCATGTCGTCACATCCACAGCCGATCGGATAAGATGAGATTGTGAGCGGATGGGAGGGAGATCAAGCAGACGTACAGTTATGACAAAACGAAGTTTGTCAGAGTATATCTCCCCGCTTATCCAACAGACTGAACGCCACTTCTGGTTTGTTCATAAAACCGGTCCCTTACCAAAAGTACGGAGGTCGTGATAGGACCCATCCCAACCAAAAATTAGCGCCGGCGTTGTAGTGTGTTACACCATGCGAACGCGGATGAGGTGGCGAACCATGTAGGTTGACCCGTCGTTCGATCAAGAGTCAGGGCTGCTTTGTACTGAGATCAGCGAACCGGGGAGCAGCTTTGGCGTAGGAGGCAACGGCGCAGGAGGCGTCGGCTCACCAAGCCGACGATACACTGTGTAGGAGAGGGTCACTGCGAGAGGCACCACAGGGACCGTCGTCGTGGCCGCCATCCGAGTCATCACGCATGATCAGATTCAACGGGGTAGGTGGCAGAAAATAATCCAACGAGGGGATGGGAGGATGCATGAAGGAGGGTTCAGAGGAGACAAGCGCAACCCAAGGTCCCGTCTCTTCCCACCCTTTTGTGCTCGCCAGCTGAACGATGCGTCCATTACATATGACGGCCACCGTTGGGCGTGAACGCCTGGGTCTGAACCACAAGAGTTGAGGCATGATGAATATTGCCGCCAGTTCTCGGTGGATGGTCATTACAGGTGGTTCATTTCTGGTCAACATGTCAGCCTGTATGCTTCCTGGTGGCCCAAGATAAACGTTTTTCAAGTTCCTCATTCCCGAGTGCGATGGGGCCCAGTTGCGTTGACGGGACTGCGTGAATTTTCCGACGAGGCAGAAACACAGAGATGGAAATCACGCTGAAAAGTTGAAGGTGAGCGCTCTCTCGTATGTATGCAAAGTCGAACAACGATAAACCCCCAATAGGTTGACGTTCACATCACGCCGCGGATTCTCCTTCAGCCGTCAATCTTTCTTCATGGCAGCAGTATGTAATGAAAGGACACATAGCAACCTGGAATGGAAGAGCGGTAGCTGTTCCTGTAAAAGCGAGCAAGATTGATACTCTCCTCGTGGTCTGGGAGGATCGCTGAGTGGCTTGATGAGTAGAAATGAACTTCACGTTGACACCTTATGCCAGATAGAGTACTAGCAGTGACGGACGAACTTGTGCCTGCTTGATCTAGCGTTGCTGCCAGTGAGACTGATCAAAGGGGATCTGAGTCGTGATAATACAACATTCTTATGGTATGAATGGCACGGGAAGGGGCTTGAAGGGAAATGCACGGACGTAGAATTCAACCCACACCTTAAGTAGCAGAACGCACTATCCCCTCCGCCCTCCGTCTCTTCCAAACATGTCCTCGCCGTTCCCGTCCCCGCTCAAGCTCACGCCCAGATAGCAAGCTTGCGCACCCTCGTGGTCCATCGTGTTGTCCGTCGCGCGCGACCAATAGTCCACCGCAGGTCTCGACTGTCCATTCGCCACTGATAGATCGAAATACGAAGCAATAGTACCCTGCATCCACACTGTCGAACCCGTATTTGCCTCCGAGTCCGTAGTGACTGCCGACAAGAACACGGAGCGCGCAGACGGGTTCATGTTCGTCGTGGTTCATAGAAATAAGTTTCGCCGACAGCTTGGGGATAGAGTGCATGAGGGTAGGCACTCGTATCTAGCGCAGCGAATGAAAAATGCTACGATAATTGAATATGGAGCTATAGTGTTCGTAAGGTGCACTGCCGACAGCGTACGAATCCTCATATGCAAGGAGAGTTGTTGGTGTAGGTAGAAGTGCATCATTGACGTGTAGGTGCAGACAGGTGCAGCAGGTGCATTGTAGGATGTTGATTGTCCCTACCATCGGACCTCGAGTCGAGTTGGCTGGACAAGACGAACTTGAAACATGTACGACATTGGGGATGATTCGCGTGTCATCAATGGACGTGAGAGGGTTACAGCGCCCCATGCGAGGGTGTGCTGGCCAAGCGCGACAAGGATGATGCAAAGATGCGTTGTCGTTGGGAAGTATCCTGCAGGCATTAGGACGGCACGTTCTGGAAAAAAAGGGTTCACTTTCCTATCATCGACTCGACCCACAACGGCGCCTCATCCCGTATCACTGAGATTCAAGATGATGTTCTGTCGCAGGGCGGCATGGACATGTTTGGCGTCAAATGAAGACGGAGCATGGGGTGCTGCCCCCGGTGCAGAAGCGACCGACTTATTGGCGGATATGAATTCGACGAGCAGCCATCGATTCTATGCCCAGTGGTGAGTGAGCCTGCAAATGCAGTACGGGCTGAATTGGACTCACCTTGAACCTAACTATGACTGTGACAAGGCAGTCCTGAGCCCATCAGCGGCGCTTCAACCTGCATCCATTATAGCACACAACGCTTCGACAACCATGCGTTACCGTGCACCCACCCGTTTTACTATATAACGACTCGGGCGACAACAACTCGGCCCATGGCACCCCAACCGTTTCGATGATGCACCCACCCATTTTGATATCACCAACGACGTGTTGTCCTACACCCCACCCCACCGTTTACCAAGACGACGACGACACGTCCTCTCGCACCCACGCCCTAGCTGTTTCGACAATGACACGTTCAAGTTGTCTCGTACCCCACCCCAGCCATTTCGACGACGATCATCTCGCACCTACGGTGTACACCCTGACCGTTTCAATGACCACCACGTATCTCGTCGCCCGAATGCAAAGGCACAACATTGTCGTCACGCACCGCGCACCGTAACCTGCTGTGTACCCCACACCCATTTTGATGACGGGCGAGACAATCACCGTTCAAAGTCTCTCCGACGTCCTTCCCTCTCCCTATGTTGACACCGTAAGTTTATCTACATGAAAAACTCACATGAGATCGCCATCTAATCACAAGCCGCTTTCTCGCTGCAACAGACGATTATTGATTGGTACAGCCGATGCGTGAGGGCTGAAAAAGCGATTCTCGAATAGAAAATCCAGTCCCTTTGTACACAGGTCGAGCATTCAGGTGCGTTCATTGTTCACACGCTGATTCGCGTTTCATCAACATCCATGTTCATTAGACAGAAAAATGGTGCACCTCGAAAAAACGGTCGAGCAACTCCATGCACAACTTGCCGAATTACAACAGAAAGCTCAGACAGCCGATCAAGAAAGAGATAGCCTCTTCCAGATCCTTCATGCACATGAGCAGAAACATCACTGCAAAGTTCTGAAGGCCGCACAATCGAGCATTGTCCCTTCTCGGGACAGTGAATACCGACAGCGAGAGTGTCAGGGTCAACAAGTTACTTAAGGACTGGTACGGTGGTGAGTTTCAATGTTGCAGGCATATCAAGTGTCGCTGGCCACAAACGAGACTCCTTCCTGCTCGTGCTACGCGACGTCCGGCATATCTTTCTTCGTCCGCTCTGCATCTACACCCAGCATCTTTCAAAAGGCCTTCACCCGTTCCTGCACAGTAGGTCCATGTCTTGGTATCCTCGCTGGCCCTCATCTCGGCAGGGTATGGTGGGTACGGGTACGGTGTAGCAAAGTGGTACCATTCGGCGCATCATCATCTATTGTCGACAGCGAATTACCAAAATGACAGGCCTGAGTGCTCTCTGAGATGTGGCTCGGCCCGTAACCTGCAAGGTTGCTACAAGGGCCTCGACTTTGGGCCAACATTGCATAAGGGTGTTTGTAGGCGGGGTGAAGGACATGGCGCTTTGGATATGGGGAAAAACAACAATTAGCCATCGTCTTCCGCTGAGGATGCGAAAGGTTCAAATTCCATGGCACCGCTCTGGTTGTCGAGATACGTTAGAGAGCTAGTGGGACTGGGTGGCAGGGATTGCGCAATTGCGACATGAGGGGATTGCAGTAAGACGACGGGTCCTCTCCATGTTGTCGATCATGCCCAGCACTACTAGTACGTTTTTCCACCCAGTTGTTGTCCCACGTCGCCCAGAAAGCCACAACCTCAATCCGCAATTCGCCAGCACCACACCAGCTCCTACACGGGTGAATTCAAGCCTCTTTGCACAAGTTGGCATTCAGCTTGTCCACAGCTGAGTCAGACAGCCCCACAAAGCAGAGGTGATAGCCTACATATTGGACTACGATATCGGAATGACATTGATTGCAGACCTGGGCCATCTCACCAAGGACGGGTTACTAGACGGATATGAGCCTGAGGTATGTGACGGAGACCGAGAGTGCACTGGGTGTAGGTTCGAGTCCACACACATGTGGGTGCTTTCCTTGTACGCCATGACATGATCTAATAATTACTTGACGAGGACTATAGCAAGATCAAGCATAGGGTCGGTCTTTCGCGGACCCTCATCGACTGACGTCTCTCATACATGCATGTTTTCCCCTAGTAGTTTTTGTGCGCGATGAAATCGCAACTGACATATCATATTCTCTTTCAGCTGGCGTCGATGCTCCAACCTGGGTCGCTCGTCCCGTTCTTTCGCAATGCCTGCCTCTCAAGTCCCTCGCCACAGGATCGGACCCAGTCACACCTCACTCCAACGATTCTCCCAGCGCCTTCAGTCCCAACGCCAATCCCAACGCTCTATCAAACTCAAGACCGCGTCTACAAGGGCGCCCTCTGTGCACTTGTCACGGACGACATCTTCCTTCATGAACCATCTATCATCTAGAAACGTCTCGAGGACATCAACAGCGGCTGGTCGGCCTTTTGTGATTCCGATTTCCACGGTGCCGTTCCGATGGGCGGGGACATGGCGGGTCAGAGGGCCGAGGCGGCCCTGAGACGCTTCGAGATGGAGGTGGGACTGTGTGGAATGGTCGATCCAGCTGAGTGAGCCGTTTCGTTTCGTTTTTGATCTGTTGTTGGTGTCTTTTTCCTTTGCTCGTTCGTGGGGCATGCACTGACGTTGGACGTGTGCTATCCAGTCAAGCTCTTGCCCACAAGCTCTGCCAACGCCGTCAACAAGCACTCGAACGACGATGTGCCGAGGAAGAGGCGGCGGCGGCGAAGGGCGAGCAAGTCAAAAGACAAGAAGATCAAGGATTGCGTCGTCATGTAGGGGCTCGTTTTGCTTTCAGTTTACTATTGCTTGCGCGCTTGGGCACACTGTCTCATATCTACGAGTCAAGGATTAGCATAAAAAGAGAGGCATGTAGGAATGGTTACCCTCTGAGTCGAACAAGGGTTGCAAATATCGACTACCGACCGACATGAATAAAAGGAACCCAAGAGAAGAAAGACACGCCGGAATCACGGAGATGCTGGACAGCATAATGCAACGCTTCTGCAGCTTCCGTGCTGTCGGGAACCTTGCCGTCCCGGAACAGATGCTCATACACCCTCTTCGTCACTTTCGGTGCATCAGCATCCCTTATTGCCCACATCGTCGCAACAACACCGCGATAACAGGCGAGAAGCATCCCAGCAGCGAGACGAACAGATTCTTCTGACAGATCTTCGTCTCCTCGTGCAGTCAGACAGGCAGAAAGGAATGCGAGACCACCTTGAGGGCGCGACAATCGAATGATGTCTGAGAGCTTCAAGCGACGACCGTTTGCGAGGCATAGCCCACTGTCGAGCGGATTCTCAGGATCTTGAATTCCGTGACATGCGAAATGAACCCAGTCAGTGTTCTTCAGCTTTTCCGTGACATCCTCGATAGTACCAGGAGAGTCCTGGAGGGTTACGAAAGGGGACCCAGCGGACAACATTCTGATATGATCGATCTCGTCCTTAACGGATACCAGGCCAGCCAGACCATCTGTCGGTGGTTGAGGGACAACGGTAAGGTAAATATTGGATGAGGGACCATTCAGGTCTGTCTGAGCTGATGGTTGGAGAGCACTAAGAGTGGGTATGTAGGAGGTTATAGCGAAATCGGAAAGCTTTGTACCCGGCTCCGCTGTACCATAGAGGCCTGCGGCATGTATGGGCAGAAAGGCAAAAGGCCCAGTTGGACACAAGAAGATACGGGTCATTTTCTCAGCGCCAGACGGCGGAGTCTGAGAATATGCAAACCTCAGTTAGAAAGGGTCAACTCTGAGACTCGGATAGACGACGCACCGAAAGTCCAAGGGTCTACAAGACTGGACGAACAACTTGATTCCAGAGGTACGCCAGAATCTGCTGGAACAGCTCGCCGGGCGTGTATCCTTCAACTCGTTGTGGTTTAACCTTGGCTGCCCGGTCAATGCCTCCAATGCCATCTTCCACCAACAACAAATCAAGGAATTGCCGTGATACGAGTTTATCTTCAGAATGGATGAGTGCAGAAATGTGATCACGGGAAATGATAAGACGATTCCGCTCGAGAGGTAATCGAAGAACGCGCTGCAGGAGTACCATCTCTCGATAGCTAGTGCCAAAAAGGGGGACAGGAATAGCACTGCCCAACTTTGCCTCAACAATCAATGCGTCGCATCGCTGTTCACTGGCGTTGAGATAGATGACTGATCCAGAGTTTGCTAAGGCAGTGAGTTGCTCAGTGGTCTTCGGGAGCAAAAATCGGTCAAAACCTTGCAAAGATCGTATTTTGAGAAGTAGCTTTTCTTGTCTGAGGGCAAGGTCATGGTGCCTCCGGACTTCTTCCTCGAGTGGTCGAGTGTCAGCAGTTGAGTCGTTGCTACGAGAGCTAACGTTTTCCAGCTGTTGGGAGACCTGCTGAAATTGGTGAGCAAGGTGCGGATGGTCGACACGAAGTTCATCAACCGGAGTGCGCAGCTGCAAGAATTGGCGCCAGACAATGGAACGTCCCTGCTCTAGCCACTCAACAGCCATGTCAGGACAACCGGCTTCAAGTGCAGCAGCGGCAGCATCTCGTGCTACATCAGCAGCTTCAAGGAGTACACGATGGCGTTCTGTGAGTGGAAGGCCAAGCCATGCCAGCTGTGGGAGAAGGTTGATGGTAGTGGTATATGCGTCAAGGAGAACCTGGGATTTGCCTTGAAGGTGAGCAGAAGAAATCCAATTCTGAGCAGCACGAAAGCGGATGGAAGTAGAACCTGTAGATGCACGACTAGCCATGGAAAAGTGCAGAGTGGCAGCAGAGAGATTGCAAGGATCGCGAGAATGGTCGAAAAACTTCATGAATGTATTCCCAAGGTTGTTCAACCAAGCCGGCTTATCAGGATGGCCATTAGGAGTGAGACAAACTGCCTTCTCATGTGTCGAAATGGACTTGTGGATGTCCGTGAGGTCACCGAGGCGCTCAAATCGACGACAAAACGAGTTCCCGAGGTTGTTTAACTGAGTTGGCTTGTCAGGATGGCCACTGGGAGTGAGACGGACTGCCTCCTCTTGTATCGAAATGGACTTGTGGATGTCGGCGAGGTCACCGAGGCGCTCAAAGCGACGACATAACGAGGATCCGAGGTTGTTCAACCGAGCTGGCTTGTCGGGATGGTCATTGGGAGTGAGACGGACTGCCTCTTCTTTCACCGAAATAGACTTGTGGATGTCGGCGAGGTCACCGAGGCGCTCAAAGCGACGAAATAACGAGGACCCAAGGTTGTTCAACCATAATGGCTTGTTGGAATGGTCATTGGGAGTGAGACGGACTGCCTCCTCTTTCACCGAAATGGACTTGTGGATGTCTGCGAGGTCACCCAGCCGCTCAAAGCGACGGGATAACGCGTTCCCGAGGTTGTTCAACCGAGCCGGCTTATCAGGATGGCCATTGGGAGTGAGACGGACTGCCTCCTCAAACATTGAAATGGACTTGTCGATGTCCACGAGGTCACCGAGGTGCTCAAAGCGACGAAATAATGAGTCCCCGAGATTGGACAACCAAGGTGGCTCGTTGGGATGGCCACTAGGAGTGAGACGGACTGCCTTCTCTTGCATTAAAATGGACTGGTCGATGTCCGTGAGGTCGCCAAAGCGCTTAAAGCGACTTGATAGTGAGGACCCGAGGTTGGAAAACCGAGCTGGCTTGTCAGGATGGCCACTGGGTGTGAAACGGACTGCCTCCTCAAACATTAAAATGGACTTGGCGATGTCCGCGACATCACCAGAGCGCTCAAAGCGACGAGACAACGAGCTGCCAAGATTTGAAAGCCAAGCTGGCTTGTTGGGATGGCCATTGGGAGTGAGACGAACTGCCTCCTCAAGCATTGAATTGGACTTGTCGATGTCTGTGAGGTCACCGAGGTGCTCAAAACGCCTCAATAACGAGGTCCCGAGGTTGGAATAACAAGCTGGCTTGTCAGGATGGCCATTGGGAGTGAAACGGACTGCCTCCTCAAACATTGAAATGGACTTGTGGATGTCGGCGAGGTCACCAAAGCGCTCAAAGCGATTCAATAACGAGTTCCCGAGGTTGTTCAACAAAGGTGGCTTGTTGGGATGGCCATTGGCAGTGAGATGGACTGCCTCCTCAAACATCGAAATGGACTTGTGGATGTCGGTGAGGTCACCGAGACGCTCAAAACGATGAGACAACGAGGACCCGAGGTTGGACAACCAAGGCGGCTTGTTGGGATGGCCGTTGGGAGTGAGACGGACTGCCTCCTCTTGCATCGAAATAGACTTGTCGATGTCGATGAGGTCACCGAAGCGCTGAAAGCGACACAATAACGAGTTCCCGAGGTTGTTCAGCCAAGGTGACTTGTTGGGATGGTCATTGGGAGTGAGACCGACTGCCTCCTCTTTCATCAAAATGGACTTATCGATGTCGGCAAGGTCACCGAAGCGTTCAAAGCGACTCAATAACGAGTTCCCGAGGTTGGACAACCAAGGTGGCTTGTTCGGATGGCCATTGGGAGTGAGACGGACTGCCTCCTCTTTCATCAAGATGGACTTGTGGATGTCGGCGAGATCACCAAGTCGCTTAAAGCGACTCAATAATGCGTTCCCGAGGTTGTTCAACCGAGCTGGCTTGTCGGGATGGCCATTAGGAGTGAGACGGACCGCCTCCTCAAACATCGAAATTGACTTGTGGGTGTCCGCGAGGTCACCGAGGCACTCAAAACGACGAGATAACGAGGACCCGAGGTTGTTCAACAGAGCTAGCTTGTCGGGGTGTCCATCCGGAGTGAGCTGCACAGCACACTCCAACATCAAAATTACCTCGTGGACGTCAGCAGCGTTGCCATTGTCCTGGAATCGACGATACAATAAGCTTCCGAGGGCAGCTAATACTGAAGGCCAGCGAGGATCCCGAGCCGACAAGCGCTGCAACATAGTCCGTGTCTTCCGTATCAAGTCATCATCATCGGGATCTATGCTCTCCGCCTCAGATATCCCAGGCTCCATCGGCCGAATCTTCACAGAGATCCCGGCCATCTGCAATCCGAGCCATGCTGCTCGGTATGCATAACTCTCCACTGCTCTGTAGAGTAAGTCCTTGCCTCCAGCCCCGTCTGCCTTTTTGTGTTGTCTCTGTAAATGGGCAAGAAGAGCGAAACAGAGATCGAGTGCTGTGATGCAACGATCTCCGCCATTACTAGCACGAAGCTGGAGTGCATCTTGATATAATGTGATTGCTACGTCGAGAGCATGGTAATGATGGTTGTCTTGACAATCGATGAACCTCGCAGTGGCCAAGTTAAATAATGCAGCAGAGTAATTCGCATGATCTGGGAAGGACATGTCCCGGACACGCTCGAAACATGCGATAGCTTCGTCAAGATCTTTTTGGTTGCGGAGCTGGCGATAACGTAGGAGAGCACGATGTCCGGTATCACTGCATAGTGTTAGCTGGCTCATTGCATCTGACGCCGACAACTACCGTCATGCTGTTAGGAGGCGTCAACAACGAGGTGAATAGATTGCTCACGTCAAGTATTGTTGTAGATTCAGTGGCGTCGCAAACGCATCGCTCAGCGACTATTCTCAACGACGAACACGATGGCAAAACGTCTTTATCCAGAAACCTGACAGCTACAACGAGATGTCAGGGGGTGAGCACGACAGTGGTGGAGTTACTCACGCTGGAGTTCTTCGTTGCGGTCGAGCACATCCCCTACGGTAGTCTTGAATCGGCAGAGTAATGCTTCATTTCCGCGCCCTGGTCCGAGATCGAAGGATGCATAGACGTTGAACGAGATGGCAGATGATAGCTCGGATGGTCTAGATCATGTTCAGTCGAAGTGGCATGAATAGGCAGCATAGTAACTCACAGGAGGATCTCTTCATCCCATTCCACCACGTCTTTGTCGACTACCATGGGTTTATTCGAAGTCTTTCTAATCTTCCCATCGATTTCTACAGCAGCGTAGAAGCCTTCCGGTACGGGACGGAGACCAGACGCGATATCTGTGGCATAGATGTCTGCACGGTGACGTCAATGATCCCTCCAGTATGGCCCACAGTACCACTTACGAGTTATGAAGACATGCTCGCGTCTGTCTGTATCAGACGAGTGCGATTCCGAGGTGTCCGATCTCTTTCTTTCCAGAGCATGTTGTGGCTGTGGGGCAAGAAGTGGATTATGTTCATCCATGAGTGCGAAGCGAAGTGAGAGAAAGAGCACAGAGAAGTTCTGAGCGGGGATTCTGCAGCCATGGGTTGATAAAGGCGGTCACAGGATGCAACGTTGTCGTGCACATATTTGACGGGGAATGGAGCGAACCCGTTGGGATTTATTTCACTGGCCACAGGATGCAACGGTGCCGTGCACCTGTTTGATGGAGAGTGGAGCGAAGCGGCCCTGTGACAGTGTTGCCAGATTCATTTCGGACCCTATGCCAAGGTCTAGATCGGTGGTCGCTATTTAGGAAGCTAGATGACACCTTGAGCGACAAGACAAGACACCCGACCGTGGTGGGAGCAGCAAAGCTCGGGGTATGGTCCGCACGTGTGCTGCCAGTGCCAGAGCAGTTGGGTGGCAGGGACGAACACCAAATTTGACGCAAACTTCACCAGTTCGACCCGACCCCACTGCCAGTGGCAGCTACCAGCACATATACGCATAACCATTCAGTGTAGCTGGGATGGCCTATGGTTGGTAGTTTACCTAAACGACCTTGGGAGGTTGGGGGAGTGGTCAAGCCCATAGTACACTCCGCAGAGTCTGCGATCACGTTAGTAACTGAGCCGATCCTCATCCCTACTATCATACTACCTCAGCATCCTGTCGTTCGCCCTCCACAATTCATCACGTTCCCCGGCTCAAACTGCAGGAAAGCTACTGGAGGAGAAGCAAAATGCTGGGAGGCAACTCGCGGAAACGCGACAGCAGGAACCTTTCAAATTGCCTTCGGAACAAGAGGTCGGATGATGTGTTTTACAGTCTATCCTTACGAACGACGGTGAACGGCAACATCGCGCCTAGCTCCAGGAGTCTTTTAGTACGCACAATATCTTTGACATCTGGTGGCCCTGGATGCCGTCGGCGTTGTTTTGTCTGGTCCTTGACCATGCCCTACACAGAACCGATCCAGGACCATGGGCTGCTACGTCAGAAACATTTCAGTGGGCGAGAGCATCGCATCATTAACCTCGACGTTCCCACCATCTTCGAACCATACGGCACGTGCAGAATCACAGCTCCAATGATGCAACGTCACTCTCGACACCTGTTAAAGAAGCTCCGATTCCATCACACGGTGATGTTCCATTGATGATCAATCCCCATGATATCCATGCGCCTCTCAAGTTCCCCGGCTCCGGCTCGAGCGCGGTCATGCCTCATCCCCACACCGGTCCCAGTGCCTCTGATCCTGATCCCAATCCCAATCCCAACGCCGACTCCCCCAATGCCGACTCCCCCAACACCAACGCCCCCACCAACCCTCCAGACCACACCCACAACTTCGCCCTCTATACCCTCATCACAGACGACGTCTTCCTTCCTTCATCATTCGGCAATGCCTCGAGGACGCCGATGACGGCTAGTAGACCCTTTGCGATTCCGATGTCCACCGCGCTATGCGGTTGGACGGGGAGGTGGCGAGTCAGACGGTTCGAGAGGGAGTCGGGGTTGTATGTGGTGGTCGACCCAGCCGAGTGAGTTGTTTCGCTTCGTTTTAGATCTGTTTCTTTCCTTGTGGTATATTTTCCTTTCCTCATTTGTGGGATGTACATATGCTGACGTCGGACGTGTGGTGACCAGTCAAGCCCTTGCGCAACAGCTCCAAGCCAAAGAAGGCGAACGTGCCGACAGCTCTACCAGCACCGTCAACAAGCGCTCGAACGACAACATGCCGAGGAAGAGGCGGCGGCGGTGGAGAAGGGAAGGCAAGTGAAAAGATTAGAAGATCAAGGATTGCGTTGTCATGTAGGGGGTTCATTTCAGTTTCGGTCTGTTTTTGCTTGGTTTTATTTCACACTCGGGCACATCATTTCGGAACCATCACTTCCGCACGAGACAGACACATGAAGCTTGGACGCGTTTTATGATGGCGGATTTGCACCTGTGGTCACAAGACCGCCGTGATCGATCAGAATTGGTTGGTTTCTGATATAGATCTGGGGAGATCTAGACTAGGTCGCGAGACCGAACCAGCACCTGCCACCTGGTGGTATAAGAAGCTGGCCACTTTGACTGTCATGTTTACCACTCTATTTCTCCCAGGTTTCTAGTTCGACTGTCGTCGACACACCACCTCGCTCTCAGCCATGGATCTTGACCCTCATCTCGGTAGAGTACCGCACAGTTACAGGTTAAGTACGCCGTGCGGTGTTTTGCAAACGGGTATGGTGGGTAAGTTTGTCTTTCACGCAGGTTGACAGTATTTGAATTACCAAAATGACAGGCCCAGTGGTTTGCATCCAGCTTCCGTTGTTGAATGTTGAACGTTGATCTGCCATCCACCGTGAGTCAAGACCACCAGGCTTCACTATTTTCTCTAGAAGCACTGTATTGAATTGCGATGACACAATGAAGTCGATCCACTTCAATCTATCGAGCGAAGGACTGTCATCTCTACTTAACAGGCATTGTATGGAGACGATCAGAGAACAGCTTGATTCAATCTATCGAACGAAGTGCATAATTTTGGTTACCCTCGTTTCTAGTGAGAAATGTATAAAATGATGGGTGTCCAGTTCTAACACTTGAGTCCTGAGTCGCACTGTCCAAAAGCACGGCATTAAGACGCCGGTGATGTCATCCGTCCAATCTCGCACCCTGTCCGCTTCGTCAACTATCTCTGAGACGGTTGTAACTCTCAAATTAACTAAAGTTTGCTAAGAAGCACGAAATAGTCGCTGAAGCATCAGACCCCAGAGGTCATTGGTACGTATTTCACACTAATACTGCACTGATAGCTTTCAGTGGAATGAAGATTTTTCTCACTACGCACTTGTATTCTCAGCGACTTCCACTTCTTCAGTTCACGGACGATCATCCATCCAAACTTGACGGTGACATGACCGCAGTCTGGGCCTACACTGGATCATGAATAGCTCTTCGGTTTTGACACGGGGCGGTATCACTCGCAAACATCCAGAGAACGCTAATCAGGTCGCTCCGCCTTCGGATCACTCATGGATCATTCAGTGCCCACGTTGTCGGGATCGAGATATCCTAATGTCGTCACATTCTGTCTACTCGAACGATATTTTTCCTCTGCAGCACATGCCCGATGCACTGGTCTGCCATGTCTGCCTACATTGATTAAGTCGTCCAAACCTCCATCGGTATCTCCTCGACGTTCTCCAACCCTTCGTTCTGCTCAACGTCCGCGAACATCATCATCCCGCCAGCGCCGCGACCAGACGCCGACGACAAGCCGAACCCATTGCACGATGCTAAATAGAATCATCGACCACCCTCCCGTTCGATGCTTTCCAGCGAGAGCCAATATGGACCCTAAGTTAAACAGGAAGATGCTATAACGGAAAATCATCATTAGCTCGATCGGTGATTGGTTGCTTGTGGGCTTGGATCATAGCGGAGGATATAGAAGGGAAGGATGAGATGGAGACGCACGCAATGAAGTAGACGATCCCCTGCTTGACCAGCAGGTTCATGTACTGATTGAGTTGCCATAGCCTCATCACGCGGTACATCTGAATTGACTGCCTCACGAATTGGATGATCGCGAACAAGCATAATGCTGCACCATTTGCGATTTCAAAAAGGGTGCCTACTCTTCCCCAGATGGTTTGAGAAAGTTGAATTGAACAATATGAAAAATCCAATAGTTGGATGGTGATTGCTGTGGTGATAGTGGGAAGCTCATTAGTGTGCTGTGTATCTTTGCTAATATCCACACACCTCCAATTGCATTCCTTGAAGTTATGTTGATGATGGAACCAATAGCACTGAATATAATCTCCAGGGAAAACAGCACCAGAAGAGTGATGAGGATTAGCCTTGATTGATTATACATTGCCCATACACGAAGGATCATCAAAACTGCAAGTCATCATCTTAATCTGCTTTTCCTGAAAGTGAGCTACACAATAACTTACAATCAGCTGCACTGAGGAAGAGAAGGAATGTCCATTCAGAGATAATAAACATTATTGCACCTTGGAAGCATCCATGGATTTAGTTGACAGGGAAAGCTTTGACTGTGCTCACAACTGTGTGGTAGATATCAGATATCAGCTGTGTCAGTCCCTGAAAATGAGGGCAGGACAAATACACACATCTATAAGGACATGATTCAGTTACTTGTTAGTCATTGTTGTTAGAGGAAAAAGTACCTTTGCAGGGCCAGGTAGGAAGCTACTTTGAACTTCAAGTAGGGCAACAGTTCAACCAATGTTGCATCTTAAGTGGCATATGTACATACGGATTGCAGGAGCTCTGATGAACCATTTGAGATTAGCCTTCAGTGCTTACAACAGCCATAGACACACATGAAACTGCAAAGGCCAGCATAACGGACCTGTAACAATGCTCAGGTTACGACAACCATGACACTGGCAAGTTCAATACACACGATGACAAATAGTGTTGATACCCAGGTCCAGGGCTTTCTCTGTGGTTTTATCAGGAACATATGACTTTGAGCAATAATTGTATGCTCACCCATATGTATTGGATCTACATGGATAATCAGTAAGCAAAGGATTGTGAATAATGTTGATGGGTATGTGAGATTATACCTCTTTTGAAAAAGTAAGGACTGCCAGGAAGGCAAGGTTTAAGTTGGTGCATTGCATTGGAACAGAATTTATCATGGTTGCTCACCATAATCATATCCGACAGCAGTAAGAAGAGCAACTGTGGAAAATTTGTGTCATTGATCTCGGAATGAGGATGGACATACGAGTTAAGTAGTCATTCTGCTGAAGGCTAGTCAGTGCCAACTGTAGAGTTGAAGACATGGTCTTGATGGCTGTATAGTAAGAGACGATTACAAGTACAGAAAGAAGGTATTTCTAGGACAGCAGGAATCCTGCACTATTCGGAAGGGAGGACTTCGGACATGTTTATAAGAGAGTGAAACTCGTGAGAAATCAACTTCGATCATCCGAGTCACCATCATCATATCAGGAGCGCTGATGTAGTACTACTCTGGCTCACTGTACTGTGTGTTCTAATCAGATTCTTAA
>JBBPSV010000239.1:0-24716 GCA_038093795.1 Retiboletus fuscus
TTTTCATCTAGGTGTCTTCTCGGAGAAACAAGCGTCCCGCACAAGAAGACGCGGAGGACGCCCCCGCACCCAAACGTCCCCGACCGCTCACCCGTCCAATTATCGACTTTCACTTCAAATATCTCCTCGAGCTGCTCAAGGAAAATCAGGAGCTCGCGCATAACGTCCTCATACTCCAGGATGCGGTTCGGATGGTCAACGCCGGGGCAGATCCAAGGCTAGTGGAGTGGCACATCAAACGGATCAGGGGAGTGTTGCCGCACGACGAAGAGATACTGGAGGCGGCTGACCTACTGGTCGAATGCATTCGATTTAGGGACGCCTGTTAGTACTGTGTCTCCGTATTCGTATTTACGTTTTGAATTCGTACATCTTTCATGGCATAGATCTTGTCTCTAGTTGCATGATCAAGAGCTACTTCCGGTACTTCCGACGACCCATGACGCTTTAACCCCAAGTCATACACCGTCACAACCCTTAGTTCAAACTCCGTGGTACCCAGTCACGCGGCCGTGCTCCCGTTCGACCCAGCCGCCCCCCCAAACGGATCACGACCGAAGGCCAGCGTTGAAGCGCTGACCGACCGGTGCGAACATGAAACGGTGCTGACCGCCACCTCGTCGAAGGCAGCACATCGAGAAGGGTAACATGTTCAAAGAAACTTGGGTATGATGAATCTCTCTCATGACACCAAGGCGCAGTACGGGAGGTTAGTTGGAACTGTTCGAACTCTATCTAGGAAGTGTCAGATCGATCCGCACAACCATATAAAATTTTCGAACTAAGGACAACTAGTCCGCGGACTTGAGTCGAGCAATGTAGTTGATTATAGCCGTTGAACTCGTAGTCTATCAAGATCTCTTTCCCATCATGAGTTTTCTAGTGGCATTTTATGTCTATGTAATTTACGCTGGCTGGGAATCGCACCTCGTTAGTCTTTTCGCGATTTTCATTTAGCGTCGCTTTGGTGCTCTTCTATTGCCAACGCCAGTTTCAGTGCCTGAAGCCGAAACCACAGCCTGAAAAGAAGTCAAGTCAAGAAGAGGTATGTGGGAGAAAAACGGACCTGGTCGACGATCAAGTTGTCCACCTTGGTTCCTATGCTGTGCTTTCATACACAAGGGATTTGCGGAGCAGAAGAACAGAAAGGAAGCAATGAACGAATGAGTGGAGAAAAAGAGCGATTAAGCCAGATGAATTACAGGATAGAGAAAATAGATGCACCACTCGCCGTGTGGGCCGCGAAGACTCGTCCCCGTCGAACATGCCCCGCTTCCTGGTCGGGCGTTCATCCCCGAAGTCTGCGACATCGTTTCCAGTTGATCGGCTCGAAGTACCAGGGGCAGGAGGATCCCCTGAGGCCCTATCAGCAGTGCCACGAGTTGCTGTGGTCGAGAGGCTTTCGTGTCTAGCGCTGCGGATTCGCGGGCCGACGATCGGAAGATGGTCCTTGCAGCAGCTTTGTGACATTGCATGACTTTGTTCGTCAGCGGTGTGTGTATTTAGGTTAGTGAGAAGCGCTGAACCAACCTTTCACTAACGCTGCAGGTCCGGTGGGTTTCTAGGACATTTTCGAGCTGTGCGATTCTTGCCTCGCATTGTTTAACCATGTTTTCAGACTGCAAATAGTTGAAAAAATGATAGTTACTCCATTGACGATAGCATGTAACATATACTGTACCTGCTTAATTTTGTTGGCCTTCTCCACCATCTCCCGATCGTGAATTGCTCGGGCCTTCTGCATTAGTAGAGCAACTAATGCTTTCTCGTCGTCATTCTATGGAGATTATCTGGCGTCAGCTCAAGGAAAGGAAAATGGAATTCACCAAGTCGTTGTTCTCGTATCGATGGGAAATAGTCACAGTTCGGTCCATCAATCTCTTCTTTGTTTCTTCTAACTCGGCGATGCGCATGTTCAGGTCTGCTACATCTCGCTCACGTTCAGCGGACAACACCGCGTTCAGTTCTGTAAGACAGGTCATCTCGCGTTTCGATTCGACCGACGCTTCCTTACAGGAAAGTCAGCATGATTGAGAGTCTGTGGAAGATTGACACCAACGGTTGCTTGACGTTCTGCTGCATGAAGGCGCTCCTGTTCAAACGATACTTTAAGAACCTTCGCGCAGAACAGTTGTTGAGTGTTTTACCCGCAGTTCGTCGATGGACTCTTTTGATGCGGTCAACATCGCACATTGATTGTCAAATCGTTCCCGAAGGGCCTGAAAACACAGTAACGAATGAAATGCTAGAGCACCAAAAGACAACTCATACTTTCATGAAAACATTGCACTCCGCATGCCTGAGTAAGCTGCGTGAACGCAAGTACTCCGAAAGTATGGACCTTACTTTTCACGATACATGTTACGTTCACGCTCGACGTCGTTGAACGATTTCAGTCGATCGAGAAGGGCATCTCGCTCGGTCGATGTCTTTGCAATATCAACAGAGAGAGACATTTCGCGGGCTTGCACTTCAGCAAGTCGGTGTTCAATTGATTGCAAATTATCTTTGGCTCCATCACGCTCTGAAAGTAGCCATGATACCTGTTGGGTCAAATTCATCTCTAGACCCTTTGAGGACTCGAGCTGGCCCTGCAATTTATGATTGCGATTCAGAGCTTGGACTAACTCTTCTCTTGCACTCTGAGCTCTAATTGGAGTTTAGAGAGTTATCGCACGCGAATGATGGAGTTACCGTGCGTCGATGGCCTTCATGTTCCCTTCATGGGACTCGATCGTACGGCGAAGGGTACGGAGTTCTGCACCCTGTTCTCCATAAAGCACTTTATGCTCAGTTATTCTTGGCGATGACGGTCAAACTGTAATATCCGCCAGAGTGGAACAGAAGGACGTACTGTTCTTTCATTGAGCTTATCACAGACTGCGCTTCTTGCAACCTTGCCATGTATACCCAAATTAGTGATGTCGTCGGTGATTGGTGTGGTATATTTTACCGCATCAGTTCACGCGACAAGCATTGTTTCATTTCAGAAGCCATCTCCATGACCTGTATCAACCCCTCCTTTTGTTCTTCCAAATATCGAGTGACTTCCATCACTTGGTTGGCTTCAAGATCTGGCGAAAGTCTCAGTGCTTTGGATGGGAACGAGATGGTCAGAGAACGGGACAAACCTCGAAGACTGATCTGTGTGTTGTCTCTGACAGCCGTCAAATTTTCCTCCATAGCTGCTGATGCCTCCCATGTGATCAGTGGTGGGGACTTTAAGAAGCGCTTAAAATCGATCATCCGGGATTTCAGCTCAGAACAGCTACACGGGTAGTTTGATTAGACTGTTTTCTGGAAGCGTCCACTATTACTCACTCTGTTGCGACCTTAGAAAGTACACGCCTATGCTTGTCCATTGCCTGTTGATATTCGGTCTCCATGCAGGCAAGCTGCCCCGAGAGCGTAGTATTTTCCTCATCCTTGGTCGCTAATTGTGATTGTAAACACGTTATATAGTCACACTGCGTGTTCAGTCAACAAGATGTTGCAAGATCGAGTGAGAGCGAAGCATAAGCACCTGTTGGGCGTTTTCTTCGCGTAGTTGTTGGAACCTAGCCTCCAAGTGACCAACAATGTTCCTGTATCCGACTTCATCGTCAGAAGTGTCCGGGTCAGGGGCAGACCACGCTGATGCACGCCAAGTCAATCCAGTTAGTCATGAACAATGGCATTCATGCGCATTTACCCACCTATTGGTACATTATCGAGCCGAGAAGACGTTTCCTGGCGAATAAACGCGTGGTAGATACAAAAGGGCGATGAATACACTTACTGCCGCGGAGATAGATGGCTCGCTGGCCTTGGCTTCCTGATTATGGTAAAGATGAACTGAGCGGTCAACACCATGCAACCCAGCGCTACACGAGAGTGACTGAGAAAAATACCCGTCAAACCCCTCGTTCGGGATACAGTTGAAGTTCTCGTACCGACATTCCAATGGGTCAATCGCGATCGGACAGCTTCGTCATTCCACACCGACCGAAGGACCGAATTGGTCCCACGTGACTGAGCATTTGGTGGTCGTCACATGAATCGGCCTAGAGTCGCAACCCGAAATTCGTGTTTGATATAGCGTATGTATCGGGTGATCGTGCCGTACGGATGGCGAAGAGTGATCCCGCGTTGGTATGTACCAGCATGGGACCACACGGCAGCGCAAAAGTGCTGGCGAGTACCCGAAGGGGCCTCGCGTGCCCGCATCACTTGTGGGAATTTCCCCTCCCTTCTCTCTCTCCCACCCTTTTCTTCAAGCAGGAAGCCTCCCTCCTCCCCACTCTTGCACCCTACCATGCAAAAAATCTGTCCGGGGTCGCGCCCTCATATCGCCGCAGTCGCTTCTGGAAGTCTGGCCAACTCCCGCGAAGATTGGTAGCTGAACCCTAAACGGACTCATGGGCAGCGGTCAGGGTAGCGGCAGCCCCCTGCCGAGAGCTTTCGCAGGCTCGAAACCACTACCTACTGCTCCCTTACCTGCCTCTACTCGTACTGTACATTGTGTGCTCGACGGCCTGACTCCGATCCTCGGAGAGGGGGCCCCAATAGACGAGCAAGCAGGCATAACTGCCCGAGCATCCCTCTTCGCATACAGTCCATTACCCTCAATTATCTTCACTGCCCTCATGCTTTTCCAGCGTCTTACCCCCGACTCACATGCTGCATCGATGATCATATCAGCAAGTCGGTATATAACGCTACCGCTTGACAACTTTCGTAGGCCATTCGAGAGGCGTGATTGGAGGACAGGTCGGCGAAAAAGGAAATTTGGGTCACAAACGACGTTTATTGGTAGCTGAGTGTCTCAACTGTCAGGACTGGTCTCGAGCAACCTTTGAATTCTCTGATGCAGGTGCGCTGTCGACCTTCCTTCATGCCGCACTGCCGATTGCCACTAGTAATGGATCAGACAAGTTGGAGGCTTGGAGAGATGGAGACGTTTATGGGGCTCTTCAACACACTCTGAGCTCAAAATAAATGTAATGATCTCATTCGTTGTCGCAACCTAGAGCTCGCTTTACATGTAACCACCGGCAATACTGATACTCTATAGTCTTGACTCTTGAATCGGAACTTTATCAGTCTTCATTCCATCACAGTTGGTCATTGTACTTGTTGTACATACTCCATAATTCGTTGTATGTATGTAGTAGTACATATAAAGCTCTCCCATGCTCGTTTGTGGTCGCACGAGATGTACGATTACGCCCGGTGGACCATACGGCTGACCCCTTGGATGGGTTTTCCAGATTCCGCCGGACTACCCCTTGGTTAGTCTCCGGCTGGCGACCCCTGCGAATGACCAATCTGCCACGTTAGGCGCAGGTGTACAAACACTACGGTAGGCATTTTCCGTAGTAGATATACCTACCCTCTTTGGACCAAACTTCGACTCCAACCCTTGTCAGCTTCTCGGCTCGTTCCGCTCGCTCAGTAAGTAGCCCTCGCTATGAGAAATCTGTTGTGAATTCATATGCGTCAACTAGCTACAGTACCACAATACTTCTTATGTACCAACATTTAGGAAGAGCCAACGGATCTACCCATAGTTTCAGCCCTCGAATGCTCGATCGGGAAAAATTTAAGTCTTCCCGTGGCACGGACTCATCAATGTACGGCCTTCACGTTCGGGAAGCCATTTTCACGCAACTTGGATTCGGAAAAACACGTTGGACAGCTTCGAGAAGAACGCTGTCATGGAGACGAGGACGTGCAACACATCTTTGGCTTG
This sequence comes from Retiboletus fuscus, assembly GCA_038093795.1. Classification (NCBI taxonomy): domain Eukaryota; kingdom Fungi; phylum Basidiomycota; class Agaricomycetes; order Boletales; family Boletaceae; genus Retiboletus; species Retiboletus fuscus. The sequence continues at coordinate 5,732 of JBBPSV010000239.1, forward strand.
TGCACCATGCCTGCAACGCGGCTCCTATTCGTACGGCAGGGAAAGATGACCTGGGGATCCCGACACGCGATTTCGTGATGAATCTGTCCTAGCATCTGATAGTGTTGCTCAAGAGCGGAGAGGATGCCGTATCGTGCGTTATTCTATTGTTGGAAATTATGCACTGACGATGACAGCGACATGGATGATACCCCAGTGGTGGTCATTTTCCTTGACGTGTCAGAGTTGCAACTACGGATAATCTCAGGGCGAATCGGATGATGGACGACGTTGTGGGAATGATGTCCTGCATAAATCCTACTTGACCCGGCATCATTATGGAATTGGCAAGCTGGGAACCTAGTTGTGTAGATCTGAGATATATTCGTGTCCCCCTCACTCATGGGCATGGGATAGGATTGTAGCGATAGAAATCTTCCGCTCGGGATGTGAAAATAGTTACACCTTTCCGATGGTTCCGAGTTCCACCATTCCGGAGCCTTCCGCAGTCGGTCTTGAGTACCAGGTTCCGGAAGTATCATGCCGGAACATCAGTTTTCCCTCACTCCGAAACTGGAAGAGCGGAATAATCGGAGCCATTATAGTTGTACGATCTTCATATTTTCTTAACATGTGTACATTGCTTAAAATATATATTGCCATATTTTCCAGTCTTTCATGTTTATTTCCACAATATTTCAGGTAACATAATACGAGTGTACCTCTGCGAGTTTCATTTCACTTAGTTTTCATTCCTAGCTAATGTACTTATAGCATTGGGCAATTCCTGCCTTTTCTTAGATTTTATCACCCGCGCTCTTCGCCACGACCGGAAACGCAAGCGGGTCCCGCAAACTCTACCTGCGATCGCACCGACGCCGATGCTGACGTCAAATCTCGAACCCCCAGCCAACCCAGACCCGAACTGACCTGCCAGCCCACGCCGATCTCTGACTCATATCGCGACCCTCCATGTCCCGCCTGTCCCACCCCTCTGTCCGCCCGTTTGAGCGCCGTCTCTCACACTATTACTGTCTCTTCCTCGCCAGCCGTCTGCCAGACAGGCCGTTCGTGGCGTCCAGCGAGGAACAAATTCATGTCATGACAGTTCAGTATATCCATCTCCCGATGTTGGACGACCCCGTAATGCGTCCAATGGTACTGAAACGGCCATGGTGCTGCCATAGTCTGAATGGGGATGGAACCATGAGCGGATGTTGCACCGCGTAGGCATGCCCGTGCCATTGATCAGTCCGAGATGAGACATGTCACGGAAGACCAGCTGATGTGAGCGTCGTGCATCGTATCGTTTGGTGGTGGTGGAGCGAGCGGCCCGTAGGGCCGCGTCGCGACAGGTCCGAGGCAGCAGGATGAGATGGGTGTCAGGAGTCCGGATCGGGAGATGCCGTAGTAGTACAAGGCGCAGTGCGCCTCGTAGAGTAGGTCAGTCCTGTCTTGTCGCGAGGAGGCAGGAGGGCTGTCGCCTCCATTTCCTCAGTATCCCACCCTGGCTATTCCAGTTGACAGGTCGTTTCTTTGGATCGCAGACACATCCAGACAATGCGTCGTCATACTCTTGCCCACGTCGGGAGCAGGCAGAAGCACTCTTCAAGTGCTCTACTTGAATCCCCATAGTTTTTCGACTCCGATGCCAACGAGGCTGCGAACACCGATGTGAATGCGGATGCTGCAGAACCATCGTCGAACACGTCTACCACCTTTTTTTTCTAGATCCATTTTTGTCAAGCAAAACCCTATTTAGGACGTAACTAGACTAGGTAGAAAGGGCTCTCGAGCCCTACCGCTTCCCTGGCCTCATGAATGCCCCACCGGCAGGCTTAAGGACCCAGTGGTCCCGTCGTTCCCGCCGACGGCTTTAGACGTGCAGACCCCGAATCAGCGGTCCCCTTGGAGACCGACTGGCGTGGGGGACCTTCCGATGTGTGCGATGGATAACATGAACCCGTATCGCCCGAAAGCGATCGGGCTTGGACGGAATAGGGGAGCGGGAAGAATTAAGAAAAGATGGAGGGGGGGGAGGGAGAGCGTCTGTAAGTAGGGTTAGGTGAGTGGGTGTTGGGCGAGCGAGTATTGCAATGAGATGTGGTGGTATGGTGTCGTTGAACGTTCATGAAACTGTATAACCTGGTGTTTGGATCAGTAAAAGGGAAGGCGCATGTCTCCACTCCATGCTCCAGGCCGACTTATCTGCTATGGCACCTCAGGGCAGATGTCTTTCCACCGAGCGACGGGTTAGGATGGTGTTCGAAACAGATGATTTTGCGGTAGTCCGACTGATTGGTTGTTACTAAGGGTCGTATCTGGCAAATTATGAGTTGAGAGGTTGATAGCTGTGAAACGATACATCACCGAGTGATCTTCTGAAGCGACCCGTGGCGTTGACGAAGTTGAGGAAAAACGGAATAGAGGCTGAAGTCTGTGAGAAAGATTGAGATGTATAGTAAGCGGCGGCGTAAATGGATTGCAAGTTGGGCCTGTTGGCGTCGATAGAGCGGGCATTGGAGAAGGTGGTGGATGTTGTCCTTGGCGTCTGGACAACCTGAGCAGTTGGGTGTTTCCGCGCGTTTGATTCCGTAGAAATGAGAGTTCAGTGTGCAGTGTTCGGTGCGAAGCCGAGTAAGGAGGGAGGATTGTCGCCGATTTAGGGACGAAGATAACAGCCCGTTAGTAGTTTCGGATCATGGGTTGATAGATGATAGCGAGGTGAATTCCTCTATGTGCGGCTCCATCTGGCCAGCTTCAGTTGACGCTGATGTTGACATAGGGCAGAGACGGTGAGCGGGAGGCGTTGGGCCCGGAGGAAGAAGGGTAGTCTGAAGGCAGCGCTCGTTGAATTGAGGTCGTTTACCGCTTTCTTAGCTTCCTCGTCTGCCATTTCGTTGCCGAGTATATCTCTGTGTCCCGCGACCCACTGTACCGTAATGTCGTTTCTCCGCAGGTTGTGCTTCTTCCTGGCTAGATGTAAGATCCTGTGGAAGTGGTCGATCAGGTAGTGATCCGATTTCGTGGTGGATGCGTCACGGGATTTTATAACAGCTTGATCATCCACAAAGATTGTGATTGGGGCGATTGGGTCTCTGGCGTTAATGAGGAGGCGCAGCTAAGAGCAAACCGACGCTTGGCTTTCGTAGACCGCGTGTTCTTTGGTTGTTCCAAAGTGGTAACGGAGGATTTGGGGGGGTTTGTTGGAGTCAATCAGTATCGCTGCAGCTCCGATCTTGCCTTCTGTCCCTGAGCCGTCGCTGTAGATGCAAGTTGCGTTCGATATCCGGTTATGTTCTGCTGGCGAGGTGTCTTTGTCGGGTGGGATATGCGTTAGATGAAGGGTGATATTTGAAGGCTATTTGCGAGCAGGTTTGATGAGTTCAATTTGGTCAGGTGTTACTCGAAAGCTTGAGGTGACTCGGAGGTTGTGCAGAAAGGAGTCCATCACCTCACCGCATCATTTCCCACAACTTTGTCGGCGTTGCATCGACAGACAGCGTCGCCGTGGCCAAAAATGAAGAGTCCGTGCACAACGAATGCTGTCATCCAAGGGATGTACTTTCGAGAATGCCTCTGCGAAACAAGTACAAGGACTCGGAGAGTCGGGGCGCGTGCAGGCTAGCGAGCTGGGCCGGAAGAAATCGGACGTTTACAAATAAGCGACGTATGCCAGCGGTAACTTGAATGTGCCTCATTGCGTAACGGGTCAACCACAAATATTGAGTGAATGGCTTGAGTTATCACACTTCTGCTTGCTGCCCAATGAAGGCCAATGTCTCCCGCACCTATCTCTCAAATTTTGTGCAATTTTGTGCCATGGTAAGTGAGATATGCAGAATCTCCCCTTGCGTGTCTGCTAAAACTTCCGAAACCTATTATTGCATGGCGCTTCTTACTCTTTCCAGCACCCGCCGTCAACCTGTGATACTACTACTGCCCAAGAAAGCGGTCATCTATGAGGAACCTATATCACACCCAACATGCAGACACCCTAAAATCATCACAAGAGTTCTTTTCGGCCCATAAAGTGCAATTTCCATCATTGTAGGTAAAGATCACTCATTCATTGTTGATAGCCTGAACTCAAGGCAGCTCCGCATGTAAACTATACTCCAGTGGTAAAGCAACTTGGTAGGTAAGTAATACAGTCCTTTCTGCATCACCTTGAATTTTTTTTTGGATTTTTCAGAGTCTTATATGGCCAAGAATGTGGACCGGCAAGCAGGATGGCTATAAAAGCAGCTTTACTCTCCCTTTGGGCATTGTTTTGTATCACTGATCCCATCGAAGACCATCCAGAGCACGGAAATGGTTGCATCTGGTACAAATAATAAGGAAGATAGAGATGGAGGATGAAAGCCTGACTAGGGTTGATACTGATCATGATACAGCCCAGATTCAAACTCCAGCTCGACGCAGCGAACGAGTTGCACAAGCCAAACGCTAAGGTTGGCTTTTTCCAAATACGGTGATTATCAGCTGACCCGGTACCCCATTTTGCGCATCCGGTAGCCCTCCCTCACAAAATATTCGTAGAGGCAACACATCGTCACATAAAAATTAGAAACATATATTAGCACCTTCCTAAGATCATATGCTACCTTTATACATACAGTACATATGATAACGAGTATTGTGTAGCTTGCAACACGTAGTTTATCGACCTCCGGCCCGTTACCCGATTAGGCACAGTAAGTATCCTCCCGGCACGGAACCACGGGTACTTCGGCACCCCGGGGTTTTCCGAGGTGAATCCCATTGTGAAGGCTACGTCACGCCCCTTCCACTTTTGGCAGAAGCCATGTCTACCCCAGTGTGTTTTGGACAGCACACGCCCGTACTATCGCAATCGACCCAAGCGTCTGGATCGCGTGCAGAACGTAGAAGTTCACATTCTCGAGACTTCACTAATGTTTGGCGGCCCCAGAAGGTGCCGGAGAGTCGGGGGAAGACCCCCAGCCAGTCAGCCCCGTACCTGACGGAACCGCCGACTGCAGAGATGATCCCCGACCCCCCAATCCCATATCCGGAGGAGCTGTATGCTGGTGAAATCGCGGTCCCACCCGAGCCTGAAGAACGTCACGACAGTGTGGAGCAAACAGACAACTGGTCGCCCGGGCAGCAGGTGGGAAGTCGTTCCACTGGGTTTTCTTCGAGTTCACTTATATTCTTTTTCATCAGCCTGCCCACTTGAGCAAAAGGGCTTCGGCGCGGGCAAAGTCAGGAGGTGCGTACACGCGTTCGATCGTGCAGATGCAGAGACTAACTCACCCATTTTGTGCAGATGAAATCAATGAGAAGGAGCTATTTGCCGGCTTAAACATGCGACACCACGAAATGCGTCGGAAAGTCGCTAGACAGGTTTTTTTTTCCCCTTGCCTTTCTATACTACCCTTAAATAGCATCCATATAGTCTGCGCACATAAAAAAGTTACACATCGCCCTCGGCGTGGTCGTCTTCACCACAGTTATTTTCATCACCTTCCTTAGTACGTGCTTACACCTCATCATTACCATAGTCGTGCTGACTTGTCCTCATGTCGTTGTCTCGTGATCACGCTCTCGCGCTCGTTTTTGCTGCAGTCCTGTGGTGTTGTGCATGCGGGCGTTCGTTCGGTGGCAGGAGCCGCCTTCTTTAGTGTTCGGTTTACTAACTTAGGCTTTGTTTTGCTTGTTTGCTTGTTTTTTCCTTTCCTTTTCCTTACTACTCTACTGTATCCCGCTCTCGTCTTTTGATTGATCGAATGTCGCATTGTCTCATCATCTTGTCTTTCGTGCATCGCCCGCCCGTCCTCGTCGCGTTTGCTCGCGAGTGCGTTCACAGCCCATACTGTAGAAATGATGCATCATTATTAGCATTGCAAATAAGAGAGATTGAATTAAACATATCTGAAGCCTGGGAATTTTATTCAAGACTGCGGAGACTTTGCAAAACAACTGAAAAACACAACATTCTGGCTGTCTATGTACAGTTTTGCTTTTTATACTTTAGTTCTGCTGAATGATCCTGTTATGCTGAATATGTGTTACTATGGTATATGTGTGTATGTATACTACTACCCAGGATATTACTATCTGTGTTGTGAAAGCCAGAATGTTGTGTTTTTCATTTGTTTTGCAAAGTCTCCGCAGTCTTGAATAAGTTTCCCAGACTTCAGATATGTTTAATTCAGTCTCTCTTGCTGAAATTCTCTCTAGATAAGGTTCAGAAGGTGGGATAATACAGGTGACAATGTATACCATAAGCCTAAATAGTCACCTTTTGCATACATGTCATAGATCAAATTTCATACCCCTATCATCAAAAAAGTGAAAAAAGCGCTCAGAGACCACTCAGAAGGTTCTGAGAGAGGTGTTATAGTTGATGAATATATATGTATAATGAATCTTCATGTCATAGGGAAGCAGCCCAACCGCTAGATCAGGTTCCCAGGATCAACAAGAGACATAGGAGGAGAACATGCCATAACATTACCAGTTTTTATCCCAGTCACTTGTGCTTCTGATATGTTCTATATATATATGAAGGGTATCTGGGGATATATTTTTCAAGCTCCTATCCCAGCTATGTCAACAATGCCAACATGTTTTTATTTTTACCCCTATATTGATATTTGCCTTATTGGACCATTCAGGGACTTATGTAAGCGGTGAGAATAGTTTATTATGGTAGATACACTATAATATCTACACTCATCTAATATTATAAGCAGGAGCCCTCTCAAATGATCATCTCCTGTGTCATCAACCCGATCTGGAACATGGAGCTGCTCGTGCTGCGTGTGCCCGTGAGCTACCAGTGGCCTTAAGGAACCAGCGGTGACCGAGTCAGTGTGTGATTGAGCACCAGTTGTCTATCAGCACTTCAGCAGTCGAACCCCACTCGATTTGCAATTGAGCTGGTCGGACTGTCTTCATCCCCCTTTTTCCATCCCCCTTTTTTTCCATTTTTTTTCTCACAGTGTCACTGTCGCATTTGAAATGATTCGCACTCGAGCTCTAATGGCTATAGCCTTTGTAATGATCACAGCATCCTTGGTGTCACATACAGACTCGGACATTCTTTCAGTTATGCACCTGGGAAGGACTTTTAAATTTTGCCACTGCCTTCAATCTCCACATTCAAGTTGATCCTTTCACACATGGTCGACTGTACACTGCACTCGAGAGTAAGATGAAAGGATGACATGCTGATACTATTCACTGTTAGGAACTATGCTCGATTAGGAGATAGGAACCTCAGGATCACTTGAAGACAGACACCAAGTGGAGTGATGAGAAGTATAACTGAGAGAATAACAAGACTAAGGAATACATGAGTACTACCTAGCCTATATATAGGGAAGACAATGGTGCATGGACCAACGGGGTACAGGGTATGACTACTAAGTATTACTAACAGAACTGCGTATGATGTCAAAGTGACGTATAACTACAGTAAGCAATGATGAAGTATGAGGTCTGGAATGACCTAGACATGCAATGAGGTGGAATATACTAGAATGCTATAGAACTTGCTATAACGATAAGATATCGGACTATCTGAGAGGAACAAACAATAAATTTCTTTGATGCAAACCTAACATTCACTGCCTCAAACAAGGACTCCTCGACTGCAAACATAGTCTACTCCTTCCTATTACTCACATAATTACCCACATCCGAAGGACATGCTTGTATTGTGTAAGATATAGGGGGAAGGCTGGGAGAGAGGGAAAACATATAACAACATATAATCTAATATGGATGAGGGTCAGGAGTAGTGGCTTATTTTGGTGATGCCCCTGGTGATGTCACCGCTTCTGGACTGCTTATGTAATCAGCTTCGAGCTATTCTGTGCCTGTTGAGTAATACTACTTGAGTGATCCACCACTGGCAGTACATAACGCATCAATTCATCCTATTGGGATTACAAGTGTGCCGCACTGAGGCCGAGCGAGGCACGAGTGAGACCGCAGTGCATAGTCTTCGGACGAGTGACGTAAGCGGCATCTTCTTCTCTTCATTCCCCCACGTCGCTCGTCCACGTCTTCGCCCGTCCTCGCCCTTCGTCGCACCCACCTTCCACACCCTGGCCTCGGCGCCTCGCAGCTCCCCCCATCGGGTCCCCAGAGCTCGCGAGCGCACCTGCTACAACGCGCAACCCGCGAGGCGGTACCGCTCACCCACGCAGCTTACGCCCACCCAGCAGGTGTCGTCTCCCGTTCCGGACCGGAAAGCGTTACGCGCTTCCACCACTCCTAATCACCCCTACCGTAGCTCACGTGCCATTGTCCGTACATACTGTACATATAATGAACCCTCCTTCTCCCAAGCGTACACAACGCTGTCCAAAGAAGCTTTGCACAACCCCTCACCTGCAATTTGCAATGCTAGTGATGCATCATTTCTACATTATGGGCTGCTCCTACACTCGATCTATATCGCTACTTTTCCGACCGAGTTAGCCTAACCGTGGGAAAACACGGTCTTGCATATCCCTGATAATACTAGTATAGAAAATTTCCCGCGTACGGTATTCTCACAGATTCAGTCAGATCATATCCAATCCATCGATATCATTGAATCATCACAGTGAAATAGTATTACTTCGTATACTAGTAATTGTACCTTAACCTATAAGCTTGAGAGATAGTGCAAAATATGATTCTTTTGACCAGTATTTATTCAATCAAAATTCATGAGTAATTACTGCAAATCGTGTTGAGAGGAGGCAGGACATGGCCCATCCCATCCGATACGTTAGCCCACGGTTAAATAGCCATAGAGAAAATCCCAAGGGTAGTTCTCGAAAGCGTCCACCAGGGGTGACAAAGGTGGGGTATATGTTACAAAGAGCGGATTCATTGAGAGTCCAGTCCTAGCCTGCAAGCTGAGTGCAGTAGCAATCCGTTAGCGATTTGCGCAAGCCAGCTTCGCGCCCAGCCGGATGTAGCCGAGCACAGACTCGAATCCCCATTTGGGTTGATCTGTTGTGGCTTCTTGCTCTCCTGGCTCACTCAGTGGGCCGACCTATTGTTCTCCCAACAAGGATCGCAGAGACCGTAGCATCACAATACTTCTTTCAAACCACCTCCTCGTACAGACTTCCCACACAGTGCGGCCCGCCATGGTCACACCCCCAAGCTCAAGCAACGCGCCCGTCCTCTCTGGGACCCCAGTACACACTCGCAGTTCGACTACTAGATATCTCGATTCAAAACACCTCACACGAGACCAGATCTATGATGTTATGTCAGAGGAAATGGCCCCTTTTTTTCTTGGTCCCATGCCCCCTGAAGAGTTTCTTTCGGCTTTTCTTCCCAATTTACAACCTTCAAGCTTCCAAGCGGGCATGTTTGATGCTCTAGTCAGCCCGAGGAATGAGGGTCAGATGTACAAGATATTTGTAAGCAATTGGACCCCTCTCTCAGCGCTTTGTAGGTACTGAGGAGAAGCCCTTAGATTAATATCGTTCAGCCACACCTCAAGACACTCCATATTCGCGAAACATCACACTCGCCAGACAAAGCTGTCACCGAGTACACAGTTTCCTTCTCGCCTGACTGCACGGTTTATGACCAAGCGAACAAAAACGTCACCGAAACTAATTCCACCATCAGCGACATCTATATCGAGTTCAAAAGCAAAGCGGAGGAAGACGCCTTCCTGACCGATATCACAGACGAAGAACCATCCATTTCAAACCTCAATCCACTCATGAGACAAACGGCCAAAGGGGCCTCAACAGCCGGTCAGATTACTACATACGCGGCTTTGCAACTGGACTCCCAGTATCGCACGCATGTCTTCAGTGTCCTCATCGTCGGGGTTTACGCACGGCTCATACGATGGGATCGTAGTGGCGCAATCGTCACTGCACCCATCTACTATCAACGAGATCCGGCTCTATTGGACTTTTTCACCCGTTACGATCAAGCAGAGAGACCTGTGCGGGGACACGATGATAGCGTTCGCAGAGCCACATCAGCTGAGACTCTGAAAGCCATCCGTGCTGACAACAGGTTCCGCATTGGTCAGGAGCTTTTCGTCGTCACCTTCCCTCTTCAAGGACCCGAGCCAGTATGTGGCGAGTACATCATCAAACCACCCGTTGCCCGGCCTTATACACCTCCCGGCCGCGCGACCCGCACCTCAATCGCTTACGACATCCAAAGAGACCGTATTGTCTTCTTCAAGGATTCCTGGAGGGTTGCCTGTACCGGAATAATGAAGGAGAGTGAGGTCTACGCGGTTCTTAATAGCGCGCGCGTACGCAACGTCCCTCGCTGCTCAGCCTCCGGTGACATTGGCGAGGATACCTATCACTCTACGCATACCAGCCGATATGCTGATGCATGTTGGGCACTGAGGTCTACACATGAATTCACTCCCCACCGGCACCATCGATTGATTCTAGACGATATCGGCGAAAAATTGGAAACCTTCCGAAGCAGTAAGGATATGGTACGTGCCGTTCTCGCAGCTTTGAATGGTGTGTATCCGGCCCTCTCTACCTTTATTGACTGCTGACCAACTTTTTCTAGCTCATAAAGACGCTTACTGGAAATGCAAGATTCTTCATCGCGACATGAGCCCAAGCAATATACTGTGGACGGAGTGCACTGACTTTGAAGGTGGACTACTCATCGATTGGGACCTTTGTAAAATAGTCGATCCAAACGATCCACTTGCAGGAGGTGCTCGCCAGTCCACCCGTACGGTATGTTATTCCGATTCCTCTACCTGGCACATTTCTTGACGAGAGAATTGATTTGCAGGGTACGTGGCAGTTTATGGCAGCGGACCTCGTCGAGAATCCCAAGGTCAACCAGACATTCATCCATGATATCGAATCCGCCTTCTTTGTCTTGCTATGGATGAGTATCATTTATATCAGATCCAGCTGGGACCGAGATAGCCGATCGAGCTTTGTTAGCTCGATCTTCCATCCGCAAGTCTTTGGAAGCTCCGGAGGATCGACGAAAGTTATGTTCATGCGTTCTGACCAAGAACTGGACACACTCGACTTTCATGATAACATACCTCTCACTCAACTGCTGCGCGATTTGAAGGAGCTGCTTGCTGTTCGTCATAAGAAACGGCCAGAGAAGGCACCTCATGGTCACAGGCTCAACATAAAGGATGTGATCCAGCAAGCTCTTCATGAGGATGCCCGGGGAAACGAAACGACTTCGACGCCGACCGGTACAAACGAATCATTGAGAGAGGAAAAGATATTCCAAGAGCGACTCGAAGACTATGATACTCGCATGGCGGCTCTCAAGAACCACGATATTGTTATCTTCGCCATTACTAGGGCCATCGAAGAAAAACACACCCCTTGGCCGGCCATTGAACCTGCCGAAAAGCAGGTGTTTATTCTCTCACGTGCAGAGAAACGATCTTTACGTTCGAGTTCCAAGAGATGCAGGGAAGCTGCAATGGAATCCGAAAATGGTGACCCTATGGGACGGAAGCGAAACAAGTTGCCTTAATTCCTCGTCTTTTCGGTCTTGGTCATTGCATATTGCCGATTATATACTTTTATGTCAATCGCGACAAGCTGGGGATGGCAGTTCGAGTAAAGAATGAGCAAGTATATACACTGGCATCAATATAGACTGTCATACAGTGATTTGCAGAGTGATTAGATCAGTCGAACAAAGGTAGAAGACAAAGAATAATAAAATTACAGCGTTTTGCAAAAATGAGACTCACCGACGCGCGTCCGTTGTAAGTGACCAAAAAAAGGAAATAAACTGAGCATGTCGGGAATGCAGAGAACCACTGTTTGCTACTCCGTACCGCATCAGATATCAAGGTTTCAGCTGCGAAACCACAGGAGATCAACACTGCCTCTGTTAACTCGATTAGACGTTTGATGAACGGGAGTGGCGTGAATTTGGAGGATTTTCACGCCTCGGATGGAATACATTCCTCGCAGCGCACAGAAACTTTTGCATCGCAATCAAATCCGGGCCACGGTCTGAGTCAATTATAATCTCGCAGTTGCTCTTTTTTTTTCGTGCACCCCCATTTTTTTCTGGACAGTCTACTCGGAACGTCAACTTTGACACCGCATCATACTTATTGATTAACCTGCTACTCTACTACATACTCCGCGTTCTTGAACCACCCATATTCTTTCTCTGCGGTAATACAACTTGTTGCTTCGAGCAACACCCCAATTGGATCAAGCTGGCACCGCAATGTATTTCCGTGGCGGCGAATGAATGCTTTCACTGTCAGGAAGCGTGAGTAATGCACAAAAATATTTGGGTGACCACGTACAGCATGCAAAGGATTCCTCAATCGGCGTGAGGTCTGGTGAATAGGGTGGAAGATACAATAGTAGACAGCCTAACCAAATCAATCCAAGCACAACAATTATAATTGGACTCACACCTGCACTCTCGACTAGATCCACTAGTGCTTCATTGTGGTGGATCCGGCAATTATCAAGCACGGGGACAGATTGGGGTCAGGGAATGGATTCATCTGCGGCAACTAGAAGATAAGATCAGTGACGTTTTGAATAATAAAAAAAGAGAGAAATACTACCACTTCCTCTGCAACGAAGTTGTAAAACTCGTCTGCATTAAAGGATCCCTCTGCAACTCGTGCGGCAATATAATCCTCGATTGTCATCGCAGCGTATAACGAATAACGGTCTCCTCGAACAAACACATCTGCAAGTTGTGCACGTGTTCCTTTTGGTGCTCGTCCGTATTGTGGCGCATATGTTCGTCCATCCTTACTTGCCTCGTCTCGGACCACAAATTCAGAGCCATCACCAAGAAAATTGGTCCGTAGGTTTGCTCTAAATTCATCCCGGTGGATTTCGTCTCGCTCGGCAGCGGAATTTTTGAAGCTTCTTGTGCGTGATTCCTGCATCCTTGAGAGCCCGAAAAAGTACCGATGGGCTGATAACGATATCATGCTGGACAGCGAGCCAGGTGCAGGCCTCATTAAGAAAGATGTCAGGATCTAGAGAGTAGATATCTTCAAGCTAACAGATGATGTCGCGGGTGGGGGACCGTGAGCGACCTTTGACTGGTGGTGGTTTCTTGACCGACTGGAGCTCGTCAAAAATTTTCTTCCAGTAGCAGCTGGCATGGAAACTGCTGAGACATCACAGATATCTTGTGACAATATCCAACCTTAAGGTCACATAGTTCCGGCACTTCCGAGTTCCACTATTTCGGAACTTCTTCCGGAGTTTTCCCTTGCTCTTCCGCACTCGGAAGAGCGGAACCTTCGGAACCATTACAGTTGTATGACTCATTCGCTTAACATTTTAGACTCTGCTTACAATGACATTACCATATCTTCTAGTCTTATTTTATACTCATTGCAGGTAAAATAATGCGAGTGTACCTCTGCCCACAGTACATATACACTTACCCTGTTCACTAGCACCTCAGTTGTTTTCCCCCATCTTAGGCAGCAGCTGAGGTGAGCTACTTTTTGCTTAATTTTCTTTCCTAGCTAATGTACTATAGTATTGGGCAACTTCTGCCTTCTCTTACATTCTGTCATCTTGTATATCCCATCCGTGTCCGAAAAGATCAATTGTGCGTTCCTTGATATCATCACTGATACATTGATCGACTATGTTGAACGTTGAAGTGGAGACCGACCTCACCGCACCAACCAGAAGCGAGCGTTTCCTTGTGTCGTAGCCCAAAAATATTTTCAGTCTCATTATTTTCGCAATCGACTGTAAAAAGGCTAACCTAAAAATACCGACGTTTATTCGCATCGTTGTTCTGGAACGAGTTGTGGCGTTTTCACGCGCTCTTCGGGAATTTGGGAACACTTGCCGGGAACCTGTCCCGGACTGTTCCATTGCTCTTCCCAAACTCGGAAGGATAAGTTTGTATGCTTGGACGGTTTAACTCTTATACCTCTTTCGGCTGATTTTTTTTCTGCTTATTGGATATATTACAACATTTTCTTGACGATGGTTATTATTCATTGCGATGAGGTATTTCCGGAGCTTGTGTTTCCAGCTCGATTTCCTGAGGGGAAGATCCAGTGATGTTAGGGCAGCGCCATCATTGTACTTCGCATGACTGAGTGACAAACGATCTTCCATGTCTCGAATAGGCTCATAATCACACACCCCCGAATGATGACGAGGACATGGAACATTTCGAGCAGGACCAAGGCGGCAAATTCAACGAAGAATAGTCTACCACTCCTAACCATCGCTTCCGGAGCTTTGTCACACATCCTCGTATTTTATGGGTAAAACACAAATAGACATGATTTCTGATTGTCGATCGAGGGTCTCCTGCGATCGAGCTTCTAGAAGATGATGTATATTGACTTCGCTGATCGGATAGACCGAGTTGAAATCATTCACGGTGTGATGGCATATTAAGGGGGAAAATTTGTCGTTGGGATCGAGATCACGAGTGTCGTTTCTGAGGATACATCATTAAAGCCGGGGGGAGATTGCTTCAGCGTACAACTTGGGTGCTCCCGTTTCTTCCGGGCCCATACTGGTCTGAGCAAGTCGGAAGGACGCTTCCGCGCGGTATGCGAAGCTTGGGAAACCCTGACTCGCGCAGCTCAGGATGTTGAGATGCGACATAACCAACTACGTGAATCACACAGGTTCTTGATAACGTCCACAGGAGCTATTGTGACTCGTTTCTCCTGGTAAGTAGTCCAGGGACTTCATGGACGTAATTCACAGGTCGAATGAAGGTCATCAGCACCCTTTTCAAATCACATCCATCACAAGCGACCTATATGCTTTCAGAAAGATGTTTATAATTCTTAGCTATATTTATTATCCAAAAGCACACGAAAAAGGACTGGGAAGGATGAGGCGACGTTTGCGATCAAAGCCTCTCTCCCTTCAAACGTCTGAGCTCGATCTCCAAATCCGACATTTTGGAAACAAGCTTGCGCTCATTCTCTTCGTAGTTAGCGTTCTTTTTCTCCAAGTACGTCACACGCGCATCCATCCGTTTCAGCTGCTCCTTCATGTCAGGTATCTCCCCGGAAGGGGCCTTCTGTGACATGGCTGCAGCTGCCTTTCCTCGTGGACGGCGGATGGCAGGAAGGCCTGTGTTTTGTTTTCCTTCAGCGAAAAAACGATGCGATGAAAGTGTCGCCAAACTCACCTTCGACCTGGCACCGACATTTCGCCACAAAGCATGCTTGACACGCCCGTTTATCGTCCCCGGCAGTCCACTTACATTCAGAACTACGTATCTTGCATGCCCCACAAACCTTCACGGGAATGTCCCAGTCAGAGATGCTAGAATGCTAAGCCTGGTCGACTCACCTTTGAACCCGAGCCTTCCATGTCTTCCGATGCTTCCGACGAAACCGCTGCCTTTGTCTTTGATCTGTGTCGCTTCATCGAATCCACGGATGGCGAAGAGCTATCCCACGCCTGGAATGTGCCAACGTGGGGACCGCATGGCAGTTCAAAAGTGCAGGCGAGCACCCGAAAGGGCCTCGCGTGCTAGCACCACCTGTGGGAATTCTCCCCCCCTTTTCTTCGAGCAGGAAGCCTCCCTCCTCCCTACTAGTGCACCCCGCCACGCAACCAATCTATCCGGGGTCGCGCCCTCGTATCGCCATAGCCGCCTCTGCAAGCCTGGCCAACTCCCCCGATGGGCTTAAGATTGGTAGCTGAAACCCTAAACGGACTCGGAAGGGCAGCGGTCGGGGTAGCGGCAAGCCCCCTGATGAGAGCTTTCACAGGCTCGAAACCGCTACCTACCGCACCCCTCCCTTCCTCTATTCGTACTGTACATTGCTTTGTCCGATGGCCCAGCCCTGACCCTCGGAGTGGGGCGTCCCGATGGACGAGCAAGCAGGCATGACCGCCCGAGCGTCTCCCTTCGCACACAGTCCGCCAAGACTTGAGCGCTTGTATGGGCTGGCTTGAACGTCGTCATCATCCTCCTCCGTATCTATGAACTCTCTCGACTTCTTCTCTTTGAGTCCGTCGTCTTCATCTCTCGCACGACGTTTCTTCGGCTTCTGATTGCTTCCGCTGTTGCCTGCTTTGGAAGATCTCTGGTTGGCCATGGTCCCTGAGGTTACCGTCAATGTTACATGACCACCGAATTTTCTACGGCAGTAAACTTACCACCCTCTTTGCCGCCTGTGGCGTCTTGTGCAGCCGCAGACGGCCCTATCAGCCTCGGCTTTGGCTTGACTCCAGATGCTGCCTGATCCGGCGTATTTGATGATTCTCCATCCTCGAAAGGGGCCATAGGTGACGGATTCACCCTCAAACTCATTAGATGTAGATGAAAATGAATTAGGGTTATTGATCCTGAAATCGAGTACTCACCAGATGGTGGCAAGTCGTTCCACCAAAATTCAGTTCCCTCGAGCTTTGGGAGCACCTCAGCAGGTACGTCCACTTAATCTGCTCCGCTTACGGCGGCATCGTCAGCGCGCACCCCGTCGAAGGACGGAGTATCCATCGTCATGCCACTTCTGTAGTGGCGCCCCAACACGCGGTTTAGACTTGCGAGAAGCTTAGGGTGGGGAGAGCTCAGGCTCGCTTTGGGAATTTGGCGCTAAAAATGCAGACAAATATATACCTTTTTACCGGAAATACCAGATTGCGTACCTCTTCATCTTTAAGGTTGGCCCTCATCCGGGGCCCGACGGTAAGAGGGACAATTTCGAGGGCGGCGCGTATGCGCGATGTAGCGATGAGAACTTTTTCATCTATTTTGTATGACATGTTCATGGCGTTGACGTTCGGATTGGACGGGTTAGTTGGTGTGCGACTCTGCTTGGAGAATTAAACAATCAAACTCAAACTCGGCAAACTTAGTGTATTATCAAATCATAGCGGCGCGCGCGCCAAGTCCCCGACTCAGTCGCGAGGAATTCGTGGGATTTAGATTTCAAGGGATGTAAGATGGTCACTATCACGTAGTTGCGGTGTTACAATAAATTGTACTAATTCAGTCGGTGTGTACAATGGTGTGATTCTAACCAGTCCTGGTATGTTTCCGTAGAGAAAACGTGTTCATAGCTACCGATGCGTTAGTGTTTTGTGGTGTTAGAGGAACCGGCGATAGTGTTGGTTGGCAAACGGGGTTGGTAGCGAGGCTCTACATCCAATGGGGACGTGTCAAGCACACGGATGGAGTATGCGACAATCTGGTATACCTAGGGGTTTATGAATGCGACATGTTTTAGAGAAAGGTCAAAAAAACTCACGCGTCGCGCTTCCCAAGCAAACGTATGAAACATCAACTGGTCTGACTCATCAGTTATACTATGATTCACATCAGACAACCGAACTGGAAACCCAACGATCTCATTCAAAATCCTACAGTGCGTGTATACTCAGTACACGCGAAAAATCAGTCGACTTCACCAATGAAGCGTGTGTTGCATAGTGAAAAATGAATACACTCATACCATCATACACGACAGAACCAGCAAACTCGATCTGACATTCGGAACAGTGCACGGAATGAGATTTCAGCGCATTCTTCCACTACATGCAGAAATTCAAAGGAGACTCGAAGCACTCGTGATATTTGTGAGAGAGATAGATAGCATTATCATACTCTGGATAGTCTCCTATATGATAGGGGGTTTCAACAGGGTTAAACCCGTCGTTTACTATGCGCGTAACAACACAAGGAGCCTTGTCAGTGAACCTATAAACAGATCTCAAGGCCAGCTAGAGGTAAGTATTTTTTTTTCTACCCACATAGCGGCGGTTGTAATGCGACCGAAGCACGAAAGGGTTCTTCCACCAGTCGTTTGCGATGCAATATATAAGCGTATAGCCTTTCATAAATTTCTCCCACGGATGCAAGTCACTGCAGAGAACGGACAAAACCCTTCCCCCACCACTACCGTGGGAGTCGGGGACACAATAAAGTGGTACTTTACGTAACTCAGACGCTTCTCGCCACGAGACGCGTCACGACCGCCACCATGTATCCGATCATATCACCATGCCCATCCACCCTCGCCAAATTCAAGTCCTTGAAAAAGGACATTTCAGAATTTACTGTCGACAAGGCACGTGTGTCGGCCCAGGTAGTCTTGGACTACCTTAAGGTAAAATGACTGTCTCGAATGCCTCTAACTACTGCCGCTGACCCTTCTTTTCTTTTCCACAGGTCGTCCTTGGGCGTATCTAATACACGGCTAGAAACATAGAAGAAACAGGGAGTGTCGAGGGTGTCAAATTCCCGTGGCCTGAGCCTCCTCAAGGAGCAGAAGCCGCATCCAGGTGACTCCAAGAGTGGGAGAGTACGAAAGCAAAGGAAAAGGGTGAGTGTTCGATCTTTTCGCGCCTTAGAACTCCTCTGACGCAGTCATGATTCAGTAGCCAACCAAAATACCTCAGGGCAGGGAACGAACCCTCAGGCCACCGGCGCGCAGGTAAGCAAAACACGCTCAAAACCGAAGATAGACCCATGGTCATCAATTTGTTTCTTTTTTTCTTCTAGGTATCGACTCAGACCAACAGGCGTCCCACATTACAAGCCCACGAGGACGCACTCGCACCCAAACGCGCGCGACCGCTTACCCAACCCATCATCGACTTCCTCAAGGACGAAATGCAACTGGCGCACAGCGTCCTCATCCTCCATGAAGCACAACACTGGAGCGAATCCCAAGTTGGTGGAGTGGCACGTCAAACGGATCAAGCGAGCGTTGCCGGACGAGGGGGTATCGGATACGGCTGACCTCATGGAGTGCATCTGCTATAGAGACGCTGTATAATATTAGTAGTACTTTACCAACGTAGCCCTTAAGTATTTTTTTTTTCATTCCACACATGTTCCTTCATCAGTTGTGTGATCAAGAGCCCGAGCGTAAACGACTTGAATGCCTTACCGAGCTTCTTCCGGCACTTCCGAGAATCCCAAACCCTTGGGTTGTAATCGAAGGCCGCGTGACGCGACGCGTCAAATTACTAATTCTTTGCTTTGACACAGATCACACTTGACGCAAATACCACTCACGACACAACCGGTCGACGCGAATACTAATCACAAC